>BJCN01057337.1:0-17022 GCA_018326445.1 Flaveria brownii | reverse complement strand
AAATATAAAGAAGCAAAAGAGCAATGGGAAAAACAACATGTAAAGAAAACGAAAATTGTTCAAAAGTCTTACCATCTGCAGACTAACCATCCAGCATCTCCTCCTTTTGATAAAACTTTGTTCGATGATGATCAGCTTATTTCATCAGTCTTTACCAAAAAAGAGAGCTGTACCCACAAGAATAATAATGGAAAGGGTGATTGACTAGAAATGAAAGAGATAATTCTTAAATGTACAAAAGTATTGGGTGCAGGGTACATAACCGAAATGAAGAAATTTACTATCAAGGGAGCACATGAGAAAAATCATATATTATGATCACGAGAATAAAATACTTGACTTGCCTCTAGACATCTTAGTAAAAGAAATTTGGAGTACATAAGCATTTTTGAATGTAGAAATGAGAGTTCTATGGAACTCCGTTGTTAGCATACGATCTAATATTGGAATAGGAATATGATTAATCCAAAGAGAAATACTTCATTAGTAGATCGGTAGCTGGAAAGGTAGCTTACTCAAGGAATCAACTTGTATGCTTCAATAGATTCGAGATAGCTTCCCTGAACAGGGTGGGACTAAAAAACCTCAGCAATGACTCTAAAGCAAAGAATATAGAAAAGGTGCTTATGAAGATCATATCTAGAGAAGTCAACGCAGGCCTCAACACAAAGTAGAAAATTAAGAGAAACTGAAGCTATTGAAGCCAACCCATTTACCGATCTGGCACCCAATACTAAATCATAATCTCCTCTTCCCACTAAACAACATGCTCAAACTGCTAAAAACATATCTCCACCATTCCAACAAGTATCTTAAGAAGCTAAATCTCCAACAAAAACTCAGTCAAATCTCTCGGAAGATGAAGTGGAAATCACTACAGCTACCGAGAGAACAAAAAAGACTAGGATAAGCTCGAACAAACTGCTAAAGAAGAACTCTTAAAATCAGCTCAAGATAAACATGCAGAAGGTGATGGTACATACATCATTAACTAGAGATGTGATTTGAGAGATGTGAGGTATTTTATTAAGAGAAGGGATGGATCCAAGTCTTTCTTCTTGACTGAGTTAGAAATTTTGAATCTCAACTCTGAAAACCTACAGAGAATGTTCAATTTGATTAAAGAATATAAAGGTATGCCTAACAAGTACAATCAATGGCATCTATTCTTATGACAAAGATTGGCAACAAAGTTGAACCAGAACCAAATAGAGATAAAGAAGATGTTTTACATGTAACTCCCTTGAGCATTCATGATGCTATCACTTATTAAAGTTTTGATTTTTCAACTAGTTCCTTCAGTCTAACTTTTGCTAGTGCTAGAAAAATTAAAGTGAAAGAATATGATTTGCTCAAACTATATTGGCATAACATAAAGGATTTGGTTAGTATACCTCTTGAGAACCGCTCAAGAGATAGAAGAAGATACATGTATTAACAACTATTGATAAGGATGCTGGAATAATGAGAAAGAGTTTTGGTAGTATCATCCTCAGAGGAATTTGTTGAATCGTGAGAAGAATGAAGCTACCGAATAACTCTAAGTTAAGTACTTATCCATAAATGTCGAAATCTCCTAAGAGCTAAACTACTGTGAATCGCCACTTGTATAGCCTGATGTTATGCTGATTCATTCATGTATTAGACAAGATTGTCAGTACTAAAGAGTCATGGCGACAACATATTTCTGCTATTGCTGATATTCTGATGTTCTAATTCTTTGTCTTTTGCTGTAGATACTTTGTATCTAATAGTAATACATATTCGTGGTATGTCGTAATATGTAGATCAATGGCTGAAACATACCATTGATCCTAAACCTAGAATAGATTATCAGGATTCATTCTAGTGTTTAGCATTCATGGATAAATACCTTACACTTGTATAATTTTGAGGTTAGCTTCTTTACCCACTTGTTACATGTTGTTATTATTCTCTATAATTAGAAAAGTTATCAAGTGAATACTTTGAAAGAACTTCTTGTGTTGTCATTTACTCAGAGTGTTTGGGTTTATTAGTGAATAGTTAACTTAGATTTTATATTTTTTAACTGACGATCACTAGAAAAGTCTTGTTCATTTCTAACCCGATCCAATAATCTTCATTTTTGTTACCATAAACTTTAACCATAGTGGAGATTGTGTTGCTGGAGAGATGAGTTGTACTCTTTCTTAGAAAGAAATTAGGGTTTTTTATCTTTATCAAGATATAACTATGATTTAAAAGAGGGATGATTGATTATAATAGAAGGATGAATACTGTTGATAATTATAGTGATGAACAACCAAATATATATCTTCAACAAAATTCGAGTGGTGAATAGATCCATCATAAAACAGACACCAATACTACCTGTTAATCTCCATTTTAAACCAAGTTAAAAACCCTGAGTTAGTACTGCTTCACTTCATGATCTGCTTGATTGAGAGAGAGAAATAGAAAGAATGAGACGAAGCATTGTTAGGTTGTGTGAGAGAGAAAGCTGGTAGTTTAGGGGATTCATTTAATTATGTAAATAGTGTTAATTGCATAATTAGATTGTGTGTAAAATAAACCAAGGGTAAAATAGTCATTTTGCTTAAATGTAACTTAATTTTTATCAAATTTTAGTCTTAATGCCTAAAATTGTTACAAAACTAAAAGCATGAGCCCTAAACTTGTTACTAAAAAAAATTAGTATCCAAACCTCTTACTTTCAAACACTTTTTCAAACTTCAGAGACCATCTGTGCATTCAATTATTTAATTATGGATAGTTATTATAATATTAATCAAATGAATCTAATCCATCTTACATATTAGACTCTATTTGAGTATATTTTTTGAATTTTAGACCAATAATCTCAACATCTAAATCAATATCCAAATAAATATCTTGCATATCTACCAACACTTCATCGACCTCATTCTCTTCATCTATAATGTAATCGAATTTTTCGTCATCCGACTCTTCATTAATTTGTTATTTATGACTAATACAATTTTCACTTGATTACCATTTGATTACCACTCTAATTGCAATGTCATGCAAAGAAAGATTCAACTACTCTATTTAAAGTACCCTCTGTTTGCCACTGTCCTATGATTTCCTCGATGAAAGAAGGCCTTGAGGATACAAAATAATTGTTTTATATTTGTTTTCCCATGTTCGATATAAACACAAATAAGGTTTTATAAAATAATATATCTCTTCATGATTATCAAGTCTTGGTCACTTTCCAAAGCTCTTAGTCCAAAATCTAAATCAATATCAGGAATTTGAAAATGGTAAAACATGGGTTCTTTTCTATGATAACCTAATTTTCGAACAATAGTCTCTTTCATGTAGAGGGAATTTTTCAGTATTAAGCAAATAGACATTCTTATTTGCCTTTATCATACAACATAACGGGAAACTCCGTATACACGCCCCATGTTGTATCTTCATAGAGAAGAGATTAGGTATTCTCATACAAACAAAAAAGAAAAAAATATGATTTTAATCTCTGTAAATAAAAAGATTTCAATCACTACTAATAAAAGAATTATAGACTTACGGTATATGATATCATAATCGAACACTGAATTATCATATCTTATGTGCCATATTTTGACAGAAAAAAAAGAAAACAATCTTCAAATGCTAGGGTTTTAGGGAGAAGAATGAGTTTGAAAGAAATTATGGAGAGAATTTAAAACTAAATAAACTATGTGATTACATTCAAAAAAGAAAAAAAGATCATTTTTAGAAATATATAGATACTCTAATAATATAAAATAATTATTAATTTAACTATAATAAAAAAAAGTGTTTTGATGTTGATGAATGGGTGTTTATCTTGCTGCTAGTGCCTTATACATGCAAGTTCTATTTTTGTTAGTTTAGTGATAAACATTATTTAAAAAAAACAATAAAATTGATTTGAGAGAAGATGGTGGGAGAATAAATATACATAAATGACCCCCTGTGATTTATATAAAATAGTGATTTATATAAAATAACAAATTTGGCTACTAATAAAAAAAATTACATGTTTGAGTATCCAATTTTAATTTTGTAACAAGTTTGAGTATTAACATTAACAGACGTTAGGTTCTCTATTAAGTTTAAGGGCATTTTAGTCTTTACACATTATACGACTATTTATATAAATTAGAGGTACTATTAGCGTAACTTAATTAAAATAATATATTTACATATAACTATACGCACACACGCACACAAACACACACACACATATATAAATCATCTTCACAATTCGGTACCACCACCACCAACCTCCATCATCGTCCAACACCACTAACGACCATCGTCATCCAACACTGCCAACCATCACCGCCGACCATCACCTCGGTCACCAATGCATCACATCATCTTACAATCTACTACCCTCACACCACTGTTGTTACCATCTCTAACCATCTCCACCGTTTATCATGTATGAAACCTGAATCAAGCGCTTTTCGGATCTGTCAACCTAGCCAATGCCTCCTCATCCCATCTCCCAAATGAAAGCTCCAAATGCTCCAAATTGAAGCCCCAACTTGACAAATCACATCTAATTTCATCCCCACTATTATTCACACATTGATTTTAGGTGGCTTTTAGTGATGATTATAGGGTTCTTGGTGATGATTTTAAGGTTTTTGATGTTTAACCCTTTATGTTTTTATGATTAGAGAAAGTTTTGTTGAGGTGATTTTAAATGGGAGTGGGTTAAATAGTGGTGGATGGCAGCGATGGTGGATCGAATGGTGGTGGTGGTTTGAATAGGAGTGGGTTGAATGCTATTGGGTATTGGTAGTGGTGAATTGAATGGCGGTGATAGTCTGAAATGAGAGTAAGTTGAATGGTAGTGGGTGGCGGTGGTAGTGGATTATGGTAGTGGTCTGAAATAGGTGTGGGTGGAATGATGGTGGGCGACGACGGTGGTGGTCTGAAATGGGAGTGGGTGGGCGGGTTGGGGTTGGTTGTATTTATTTACACAAATTGTCCTTGAATTAAAAAAGGTAGAAAAAATTACCAAAATAGTCTCTTAAAGAGTATTTTAGTCATGTTACTTAAAATTAACAGAAAAACTAATATCAGTTAATCTTAATACCTTAACTCGTTACAAATTTAAAAAAACAATACCCCAACTTCTTACAAAAACCTTTAGTACATAAAAATGTTATTTTGAATAAAACACATGGATCATTTATGTAATGAACTCTTTTTAATACTTAAAATATCCTCATGTGCAAGTTAGATCCCAAAATTATTACAAAAGTGAATCTTAAGATTCTAAACTTGTTACTTCTTAAAGTTAGGCTCCAAACTCATTACTTTAGGCAAATGACAAGGACCATTTGTGCAATTAACTCATTTTTCAAACTAACTTGTTTGTTTTAATTAAAAGCTTCTATTTTAAATATGAAATATCACGTTCAAAATTTTGCCACTTATTTAAAAATAGAATAATGATAATAGTTATGTTTAAGAGTGATTTTTAAAATTTTTATATTTAATACGATTAGATGGTTTAATTGGTAAAAGTACAATATAGGGAAAAAAAATAGGTGTTAGTAAAAAAAATCCAAATTTAGTTCTAATTTCTTTCTAATTGGTGTCTATTTATAATAGCAATTTAAGTTAAACTAGTTTTCTTATCCCACCATACGTTGCGGCAAAATCGTACACCACGAGTTTCTGTACTAAATTTATGTGAATAACCAAGTCATTTTCAATTAGGACCGAATGTAGACCGACTCGAATTTATACCAAAATGTATTTTACCTTAAGTAAATTGTACAGTAGTAAACCCAAAACTTTATAAAATCATGGGAGAGGGGAGGTTAAAACAACAATTTACAAAGTTTTAAAAAGGTTTTAGGGGTGAAAGTGCAAATATTGAAAATAATGTCTATATAAAGAACTGTTGTATCAAGTAAGGCTGGTGCAACCAAAACAACACTTGGAACATTTTTGGTAAAACTGTGAAAGACTCCGAAGGCAAAAGCTACACTTCCGAAGATTAAAGTTAAAAGAACTTCCGAAGAGGAACCATGTCTTCCGAAGACATAGTCATCTCTCTTCCGAAGATCAACACTTAGAAGATTTTAAGACAATGACTTCTGAAGCATAAAGTCTTGAAGATCACCACAAGTCTCGGAAGAAGAAGACTCTTCCGAAGTATAAGTGGATTCGGAAGAACTTATTCTTTTGAAGCCAGCTTACCTTCGAAAGAACCTATTATGAACCAATGGATATAAGTATGGCCCTTCTGACAAGCCACTACAAACTTTGATATACTGCATGGTGCTTTCCCAAGCCCGTGTAGTTGACCATACTTTATTCCACTATTCATTCTTTATCAGTTAGTACAGTTACCATGTTTAGTTGGTAGCAAAAAGATAAGTCATGGATATTTCATGACTACCTAATCTAGGATAGTATTTTATTCTAGATACCTTACTTCCAACGATGTAGTATTTGTTTGGTAGTAAGTTTCCAGCTAGTAATCTTTCGTATAACTGGCTGTAGATAGTAGTATATATAGTTCTCATTGTAAACATAGTTAGCATGCTTATAAGAGTCTTGTACACTTTGAGTTGAGAAGTAATACATACAAGTATATTGAAAACCTTTACTTGTGTGTTGTTTACTTATTATATTATTATCAACTCTCAAAGGATTCTGCATCATTATCATTTGAGTGTAAATCAGTGAGTTCAAGATAGAATACCTATGTTGAGTGACCAATATCGATCCTGCAATTGGTATCAGAGCTTCTTAGGTTCTTGATTGTGAGATCTTACCATCCTAAATCAACCTATTGTATCACTCATACACTCACTTCACTCAAAATGGCCCTCAACCAAAAATCATCTGAATCTGAAATGGGAACGATAACTAAAGCCCCTATCATCACTCCTGATAATTTCAGATCTTGGTGCAAGCGTATTGAAGGATTCATTAGGTATCAAGATGTAAAAATATGGAGATCTATGATCCATGGTCCTTACAAGCCAAAAGTGGCAGCACCGGCTAGAAATGGTGCTATGATAGAAAAAGCCGTTGAAGACTACTCAGATGAAGACTTAAAGAAAATGGACATCGATAGCAAAGCAATGACTGTACTGCTTACAGCTATACCAAACTCCATAACGGTAGGCTTTGAGCACTGTCAGTCAGCCAAAGAACACTTTGATGCTTTAACATTGATGTATTCTGGTTACAATGAGTCTAAGAAAGATTCCCTGAACCAACAGTTTGAAAACTTCACATATGTTGCTGGAGAGACTCTCAGCTAACAATACTTCAGGTATATGGACCTTATTTCATCATTTCAGTTGTGGGAGTAACTCTTGAAAAGAAAGATCTGTCAAGGAAATCCATGAGTGCACTCCTTATGAGTTGACTTTTTACTGTTTCTATCAAGAGAATAGAAAATTTGAACACTCTCACAATTACTGAGCTATATGACATCCTTCATGCTAGCAATCTTTTAGTTGTTGCTGAAGGCTCAACAAGACCCCCATAGTCTTAGCAGTACCTGACTTACTCTCAGCAGCTGTCATGTTCCTCTGGGCCATACATCACCTTTCCTAAGACACCAAGGTCTCAACAGGCTCAATCAAGTCCCTCCCAGGACAATTGTGCCTTTGTTTCAGGAAATAGGCATTACAGTGATTTTCAGATTTGCTTTGATGATCTAGAATGTTTCATCCTAGATGATGTTGAATACACGAACATCGTCCAAAAATGGATTTGTTGACTTATAGAGCAAAGAAGTTCTGTAAAAGAACTGGAAGGCAGTTCCCTTAGAACCTAACTAACAACAAATTTAGGTTTGATGAAGCCAAGGCCAAGTGTTACAACTACAACCAACTTGGTCACTTTGCCAGGGAATGCAAAGCTCCTAAATCAAATCCAGGAGCCACTCAAGCCTCCACACATCATGTCACACCTAAAGCTACTGCAAAATAAACTGAACAACAAACTACTGCAGTTGCTCAAGAAGTTGACTGGAGCTTTATGGTGCAAGATGTGATCCCTGCTCAAGCACTCATGGCTGGAACTGATGACAACAAGGTATATGAACATCTTTGTACTCCAACTTTATTTCTAAAGTCAAACTATATCAGAACTATAACATGGAAATCAAATCTGATATTGAGTACTTAAACATCTTAACATCTGATTTTGAAAGGGTAGAACCAGACTATAAAATGAAAATTGAAGAGCTGGAGAAAATAGTATCCTCTTTAAAACATGAACAATCCAATTACAGGGCTCAAATCAAAGACTTAATTTCCAAGTTAACTGAGGCTCAAGCCCAGCTAGTTATAGTGAGGCTAAAGCAAAGAAGTATGCCATTGAAGAGCATAACTTCAAAACTATTCTTGCATCATCCTCCCACTCAAAGATATCTTATCAAAACAAAGGTGGGTTGCGAACTAATGAAATTACTCTACTATATTCTTATAAGTCTATAAGACAACCAAGATGTGATACTGAAGAGCAAGAGGTTCCATCTGCTGAACCCCTATCTCATGAGAAGAAGAATGATGCAATTTTGGAGACCATTACAGGGAAGGATCAGGTAGGAAATTCCATCCTCACCAGTGACGAACAACCTCTGACCACCAAAGCCAAAAGAAACAAAGCTAAGGCAGCTAGGAAAACTACCAAGAAGGTAGCTAAATCCAAGCTGAAGATAGACCCAAAGCAAAAGGGCGTGTTTATCTCAGATGGATTCCAAATGGTCGGATGTTCTGATCCATGAAAGGAGTGTAGTACCAACACTTCTATCCAGCTGAAGGATTAGAAACTGAAGGGGAAGACTGTTGATAATGAAAAGAAGTGCAAGAAACAACAGTCATCACACCCATAAAGAGTAACATTGAATGCATAATGTGTGGTCTGCACAACCACATGGCTAAAGATTATTACTCTTCTCCTACAATCGCACATTATGCAAATACTATTTAAGAAAAGAGAAGTCAATAAGGGTTTCACATTTGGACCTTATCACATGGCTCAAGTGTTGAGAAAAGGAAAACTTGTTTCCAAAGCCAAATTGCTTTTGAAGAAACTTATTCTTCTGAAAGGAAAATAGCTATGGAAGATAAGTCAAATAAAATTCCAAAGAACAGGATAATTCCTTTGAAGCCTTCTGAAAAGAAGTCTTCTTCATAAGAAAAGGTGGTGAAAGTCTATTCTAAGAAGAAAGAAGCCTCGAAAGAAAACCATGCTACTAAAGCTTCATCAAGCTCATCTACACTGGTCAACCAAAGGATAGAATGGAAGATTAGAGAAGATGCCGCAGTCCAAACCTCTTCTTCCCAAACCACAATTGAACCTTCATGCATATCTTTTGGTTTAATTATGTTATCCATATTGGAAGAGCCCAAGACCAACAAGACTTGGGTTTCCAATAGTAACTAAAATTTTCACCTTATATGTAAGGATATCCACATAGAAAAAATAGAAATGTATGGACTGTAGATAGTGGATGCTCTAGGCACATGACAGGAAATAGATCTCTTCTTCAAGAATTCCAATATTTTAATGGAGGACTTGTTCAATTTGGAGGTGAAACCAGGGGATACATTTCTGGTAGAGGTAGTGTATCCAAAGGTAAGTTAAAGGTAGACAAAGTAAACTTTGTCAAACAGCTGAACATAATCTTTTAAGTGTTTCTCAGTTTTGTGATCAAAAGAACCAAATGCTTTTCACTGAATATGAGTGCATTATCCTCAAACCAGGGATGATAATTCCTCAGGAATTTGTGCTTCTTAGATCTCTCAGAAAAGGGGATATGTACAAGCTGGATATGAACAATGCTTCCCTACTAGGTGAAGTTTCATGATTTCTTTCCAAAGCAAATGGTGATGAATCTACTCTTTTGCATAAAAGAATGTGTCATGTTAATTCTAAAACCATGAACAAACTGGTGAAAAATAACTTGGTATATGGAGTGTATATGAAGGAGTTTTTCTGTAAAGGTAACTGTATTGCTTGTCTTAAAGGAAAACAACATACGACAACCAACAACTACAAAGAAGTTAATTCCATCACCATTCCATTACACTTATTGCACGTGGATCTTTTCGATCCCAAAAGTATAATGAACATTGGAAGAAAATCATATTGCCTTATGATAGTTGATGATTTTACAAGATTCATATGGGTATTCTTTTTAAGAACTAAAGATGAAACTACTGAAACGTTAAAATCTTTTATTCTTAAAATAGAAAATCGAATTGATCATAAGGTAAAGACAATCAAAAGTGATCAAGGGACAGAGTTTAAGAATCAAGTTCTTGACTCATTCTGTAACTCAAAAGGGATTACCAAAAAATATAGTTCCCCTAGAACTCCTCAACAAAATGGTGTTGCTGAGAGGAGGATTAGGACACTTATTGAGACTGTAGGAACTATGTTAGCTGACTCTTAGCTGCCTCTAACTTTTTGGGCAGAGGCAGTCAGCACTACATGCTATGTGCAGAATAGAGTTGTCGTTGTTAAGCGCAATGGAAAAATATCTTATGAGCTATGGAACAAGACCATTCATTGGCTTTCTATGATCCTTTGGTAGCAGGTGTACCATACTTAACACAAAAGACACTTTGGTAAAATTTACTGAAAAAGTCAGATGATGCTATCTTTGGTGGATACTCTTCAAGCTCTAAAGCTTATAGAGTATACAACATTAAGAATCAACAATTTGAGGAATCATCTAATATTATTTTAAATGAGCACACTCATTGTGTTAAGGGGAATGGCCTTGACCATATCTTTAACTTAGAATTGTTCCCAACTTTTATAAACCATCTTATGAGAATGTTTCAGCCAGAATAGGAACTCAAAAAGACTCAGATGATGATCAACTATTTGAGTTACCCAGACTTCTTCCAAGTTCTCCAAGAATTGCTAAAAATCAAGCTCCTATCAATATTAGATCTGAAAGCATGACTATCTTAAGAATGAGTGGAGCTTCAACCAGTTGTCAATAAAGTGAGCCTCAAAACTCATCAAGTGACAACTCAAACTCTGAACACCAAGCTAATGAAGACAGTAATCTGGAGGAACATGCAACTGTTAATACTACTTCACAGCAAAACAACATTGATGATGTCACTCATTCATTCAATCAGTCCTCATTGAATGAGTGTGAGACATCAGCTGGAATTAATGTTCATAGTCCTGAGCAGAATCTTTCAAACTTGGATCTATCTATGCAATTAGATGTGATTCCAAGACTCAGGATTCACAATACTCATCCAGCTGAAAATATCATTGGAGATGTCTTAGAAGGTATGAGAACTAGAAGACAAACTCATAATGGGAATGTCTGCTTGTATACATGCTTTCTATCCCAGATGGAACCGTAGAAGGTAGAAGAAGAATTGAAGGATAGTAGTTGGGTTGAATCGATGCAATAGGAATTGCTTTAATTCAAAAGACAAAAATTTTTGCAACCTATGTACACTACCATCCGGTCAAGTACCTATTGGCACAAAGTGGGTATTCAAAAACAAAAAGGATGACAGAGGCTTGATTATCAAGAACAAGGAAAGACTGGTAGTTCAAGGGTCCACTCAAAAAGAAGGAATTGATTACACTGATGTCTTTGCACATGTTGTAAGACTTGAGGCAGGGAGGATATTTCTTGCTTATGATGCATCTGAAAACTTTACAGTTTACCAACTTGATGTCAAGTGTGCTTTTCTATATGGGGATATAGACATAAAAGTCTATGTGTGCCAACCTCCAGGATTTCAAGACCCACAGTAGCCCAACTATATGTGCAAGTTGAACAAAGCTCTTTATGGGTTATACCAAGCTGGGTCTCTGGTATCCTAGAAATCAACATTTTAATCTTTATAGCTATACTGATAGTGAATATGGTTGTTGCAACATCAACAAGAAATCAACATCAGGAGGATGTCAATTTCTTAGTGGAAGGATAATCTCCGAGCAATGCAAGAAGCGATCTTGTGTTTCAACATCAACTGCTAAAGCTGAATACATTGTTGCTACTAGTTGTTATGCTCAGATGCTGTGGATTCAAAATCAGATTTTAGATTATGGCTTCAATTTCATGGAGACTCGTATTCATATTGACAATAAGAGTGTCATTTCTATTACAGAAAATCCAGTCAAGCACTCAAAGACAAAGCACATTGACATCAGGTATCATTTCATTAGAGATATTCATAAGAAAAATCTGATCAATCTAGTCAAAGTTGACTTAAATGAACAATATGCTAATTTGTTCACAAAAGCATTTGATGTACAAAGATTTAAATATCTGATAACAGCTATTGGAATGATAAACCTTTAATAAATTATCTCCTATGAAAAACCTTTTAACATGTGTTTTATGTCATATAATCAAAACCCTGTTACAAAAGGTATTTCTTCCAAATTTGCGAAGTATGAGTTCTTCCGAAGAGAAACTTTCCCTCGGAAGTTATCTTTATTTATCTTCCGAAGGAAACTTTTCTAAACCTATATTATCTTCAGAAAAGTTTTGAAGTCTCGGAAGAACATTCAAAGTGTTATCAAATCTATTTCCGAAGTGATAAAACTTTTCATTCAGAACGCCTTCTAACTCTTGGAAGTAAAATTATATTACCTTCAGAAGTAAGTTTGGCTTCTGAAGACATTACATTTGGAAGACTTATACTTTTGGAAGAAAGCTTTACTGTGTAACGTAAATCTTTAGGCCCTACTCTGTAAAAAGTAAAGATTTTATGAATGACGTCGGAATATTTAAATGACTTATCCTTCCCGCTCCTGTCAAATCATAACCCAAACTATCATTTCACCTTATCCATCCACCATTTTGCCCTATTTAAAAACTTCTAAGTTCCTTCCTTAATCTTTTTATCCATTTACAAGCCCTAAGTGTTTCTTCATCTTCACTCTCACACTCCAGATTTACCTTATTCTCCTTGAAATTTTCACATTGGCACTGAACCCCTAGCACAACCAAGTCGCGCTCCTTAATTCTTCAAAGGATGCCAACTTCTATGAAATCATTCAGTTCTTGACCCAGTCCACCTACTACACCGCCCTCACTATTAACCCAACTTTTTACTCCAACCATATTGCCGAATTTTAGGAAAATGGTGAGATTGACGTCTTGAACAGAGTTAGGGTTATTAGGTGAAAGATTTGTGGACAAGAAATAATCATATCTGAACAAACAATCAGGGAGCAATTAGAGCCTAATGATGAAGGCTCTCCTACTGAATTCCCAAAAACTTATCTGGAAGACACATATGCCAAAATAAGATATGAAGGTGATGTAAGCAGGTCAATCGTCTACAAATTCAATTTTCCCTACCACTAGAAATTCCTGCTTCACATAGCTCGCCACTGTCTATCCAACAAATCAGGGTTTGGGATCAGATTCTCTATGATTTAGGATGTCTAGTTCATGGGTTGGTAAAAGGCCTTCGGTTCAACTATTCAAGATTTATGTTGAACAACCTCAGAGCAAACCTTCAAAAGGAGACATTGTACATGTATCCTAGATTTATTCAGTATATAATCAACTGTGAGTTGGATCAAGACAAGCTCATCTGTGAAGCTACTCTTCTTGTCCGTCACATAAGGTCGGGCATATTCAAGACTCTGAAGAGGGTGTCCGCCAACTTCACTGGAAAACATACTGCACTTCTTCTATGTATGATTGAGCCAATGGCTCCTGGTAACATCCCTGTAAACCCCACAGGTGATGAACCCACACCAGACACAACCACTGAAATGCCAATTCTTCCTACCCATTCCATCAAGTATACTTATCAGAGACGTACCAAGGGAACCCTTGTTCAATCTACTCTGATTAAACTAGTTCCCCCTGTTCAATACAAAAAAAACTAGAGTGGAAAAATGGGCTCCCACTCAGTCTGAGGTCCAACCATCCTCCTCCTTTGACCTCAATATGGGTATTTAGTCTCCTCAATCTTAATCCCAAGAGCCCCAAACCCAAACTGAAATCCCTCAGGGTAAGTTACTATACTCCCCTGAGCAACCAAAAAAGGACAGCTAAATCATAGGCTCTATGCCTCTAGACATTAATAAAGGTCCCGGGTCATTAGGCATAACCACCATATCCTTTACTGACCTACTAACCGGTACCGATGAAGATTTCATGTTCCTCCAAGGCCATGATGTTGATCTACAACACCTATCTAAAGATCAACTGAGCCTAGAGAAAACTCTGACTTTTAGCCCTCATCAAAAAATCCAAACTGAGGTGAGTCCCACTGATGTAGATGGGACTCATATAGATTCAGTTGCCACTACTGACAATGTCTCATTAGACTCTCAAGAGAGTCGTAACGTTTCTAAGATTGAATCTACGACAACTCTGCTTTTTGATGACTCTGAAAGAGACATCACCTCGCAGAGGAAACCAGGGTGCCAAGAAACCACATCTGGTGGTGAAGATGAACATACATGTTATGTTATCTCATCTCCCCGTGATTCTTCTAGAAAAGACGAGGGAAGTATGCAACTCATTATAAGAGACTTACTTTCTAAAGTCTCAAACCTTAAATCAAAGTTTAAGACTTTAGAGGATAGGTTTTCCACTCAACAACTTGAGATTGAATATCTCAAGGCTCAACTAGCTGAGACATAGATTAAGATATCTGTTAGGCATGTACTAGTTCAGGTCCCTCTGACTTCTTCTTTTAGCTCATCAAGCTCTCAAGATGATGCTACCAAAAAGGGGGAGAATGTTCAGAGTGAAACACATGTGGAGCAAAGCTTGGCTCTTTCAACACTTTTTTCAAGATATCATGCTCAACAAGCAACTGTTTTCCCTGAGCCACATCCTATCATTTTTCAAGTGGACCCAAAGATGCTTATGGTTCTTAACAGATTCCTAACTAATTTCCTAATTAGTTCCTCACTTGAACAACCTTCACCAGATGTTGTTATGGCATACTTTGGAGCTGAAAAGTTTCAAAGGTTGAATGCACCACCTGCCACTGAGGAAGGAGTTGGTCAACCTAAAGTCCAAATTGAACCTGATATTGATTTCAAAGGAGATGTGGGGACTGATGGCCCAACAATTGAATCTGTTGGGACAGGTAGTTCAGAACCACAATCTTCCGAAGCAATGATCCAATCTTCTAAAGCAGAGATTCAAGCTGCGGAAGAAATTATTAGGTTATCTTCATTATTTGATGACCTTATTATCACAGAGACTATTCTTGAATTAGCCTATGAGATAAATATTGAATAATTTCTTAAAACCCCTCTCTTTTAAGCACCTTCTTCACCACCAGCTCAATTTCCCACTCACCAACCTGAATCCTCAAAACCAGAATCTCTAAAAGCTCAAGACTCCAAAGACATTAAAGCTAAGAGGAAGATGGCTGCGGAAGAACTGTTAGAGGAGGAAATGATGGAAAACTTAAAAGGAAAGACAGATTCACTACTGGGAAGCTACTAGCTGCAAATAGCAAAACAATTGTAGTAGCCCATGAGGCTATCAACAATAAAAAAGAGTGGAAGTGATTGACAGACTTGTCAATCTAGGAGTAGCTACTGATTAAATGCTTCTCCTTCCACTATAGAAGTTAGTAGAATTGAAAAAGGAAACCCTGCTGCAGAAGGAACAAGAAGAAGTAGCAATGTTGTCCTTGGAAAAGGAGAAGAAAAGAAAGAAAGAAGAGAAAGAACAATAGTTGAGGAAAGAAAGGATTGCATTCTTGTGCTCCAGGGGATATTCTCTTAAAAAAAGTGACTCCCCATAACAATGACACGATCTTTTGGCTTTTCCGTAAAAAACAATATCAAATGGATAAGGAGAGAAAGAGGGCAGATAGGGAAAAGGTAAAGGGAGAAGAAGAAAAAGGAAGAGGAAGCTAAACTTGTGGTTGCCAAGAAGGTGGGAAACAAAACCTGGATGAAGGCATATCTTAGAGCCCATGACTTCTCTGGTAGACAAGTTGGCCCCATGAATAAAAAGACCCTGCAACGACATGTTAGTGACATAAAAGCTGACATTTGTTTAGGAAGAACGAAGGAGGTTTACCCAAGTTCTTAGAGGATGACACCCAAACCTGCACCTCAACCTTAACCCCAACCTAAACCTGAGCCAACACCCTTTCCCTTTCCAATAAAAACTAAACCAACCACCGAATCCTACACCCCTAAACCTAAACCATTAGCCATACCCTCATCATCACCTATTGCTTTATAACAACCACCCTCACTACCCATTCTAAAACCCAAAAAACTTCCAGAACTTAACCCTTTTCTACCATACAATCAACCACCCACTCATCACTCAAGCCACCCCCTGAGTCAAGTCAACCTCTGACCTTGGAGGAATTTAAGGAAATCAAGAAAAAGCTCATAAATTGTACTACTTTGAGAGAAATCTCTTATGAAGAAGATTCCATCAAATTAACATTTGTTGATGGCTCTTCCAGTTCCCTCATAAGTGAAGCATTTCTTGATTTGCCTAGGGTAACTCTGGACCAGGCACTTCAGCACTTGGCAGCTAACTCTGATTCACTCAATGAAGAAGATAAGAAGCTAAGAAGAAGACTGGTAATTCTCTTGGACACCAGGGAGGGCAACAAGCTGCCAAATAGGAAAAGATTTGTCCAATGGATATTTAAAGACTCTTCTCACAACGTGGAAAAAAAGAATGGCGAAGTCAACAGACTTAACACTCTGTTGGTACACATGTCCCCAGTTCTAGTCTAGTGAGCTTAAATGTAATAGACTTTCCTTTCTTGTTGCACTTATGTAATGTTTGATTAATACAAATGAGAAACTCTTTTATATACGCTCATTGGTTGTTTAATGTTATATCTATTTATATTATTTATTGTTACACACATATATGACAATGTTAAATAGGTTTACAGTTGTTAGACATAGTTCTGAACCATTAAAGGTTTAAGAATGTGTTTAACTAAGTGTCCTGATTCAGTCGCATGACTGGACCATGCGAATGGGCCAATCGCATGACTGAACCAGGTGATTGAGTCAATTGCACGATTGAGTCATAAGACTGACTCA
>BJCN01057114.1:0-11269 GCA_018326445.1 Flaveria brownii | reverse complement strand
ATTTACCTTCTATGTCATCTAATGCTCCAATGATCTCTTTTACATCAGTATCTTCTTTTTCTGAAGGTTCATCACTCACTTTTTGAACTTTAGAAGATGATTCAGGTATGACTGAAACATCTATATCATCTAGTTTCCTTTTTTCCTTTATCAACTTCTGGAATCTTTTCAACATCAATGGGAGTAATCTCAGAAATAATCATTAAGTCTGGAGATGGAGACTTTTCTTGTTCTTTCATCTTATTTAATTTTTCTTTCATAAATTCATTTTCTTCATTTAACTTCTTCAGCTTTTCTTCCATTAAGTGATAATCTTTTATCATGACTTCAAGAGTTTTCAAATTATCATATTTGCTTTTTCTTAATTCATTAATCACTTTATCTTTCTCTTTCAGTTATTCTTTTAGCTTCTCATTAACTTCATTCAAATCTTCAATCTCTTTCAATTGTTTCAAATTTTCTTTTTTAAGCTCATCAATCACCTGGTGTAAGTTTACTTCTTCAGATACATTCACTTCTTGTTGAGGTTGTCCTACAAATTCATTAAGTATACCAGCTTTAACAATGTCAAATTCTTGAGTATTCTCATTCAGTTCAAACTGTTCATTGGGATGAATCATCTCTTCAATCATTTTTACTATTTCATCAACAGTTTGATTTACATCAACATCTTCTTCATTTTCAACAACTTTAGTATCATCATCATGTATCTCTTCAGTAGGTACATTTTCATCAATCTCTTTATTAATTTCCTCAGTGGCTGGCTCATTTTCTTCTTCCACATCATGCCTTTCTTCATGAGCTTCTTCAATCACTTGCTTAGTTTCTTGAATGTCATCGTGAGGTAACTCCATAACATCACCAACATAACCACCATCATCACCATCATCATCAAAAGAGCTAGAACTTTCTTCATCATCATCATTTTCATCATCATTATCTTCATCATCATTATCTTCATCATCACCATTATCCTATGGCAATTCCTTAATGAGATCATTTGGGTCTACAGGTTCTTCTTCTGTTAAATGGTAGTGGTCAATAGTAATGTCCATATCATCATTTTCCACATTTCTTATGTACTCAAATAATGGAACAATTTTGAGCACCAGTGACCATAGTTAATCTTATGTAAGAAATCTCAGACATATGCTCTAAAATCATGGTTTCACCACTTACACCACGAACACGAATATCTGGATGTTCTTTATTAATGATCATCTGAAGGAATCTTGGGTACATCAGATACTTATTTCTGATTCCTTTTTCCAGATTAAAGATGAATCCATTGGAAATCCATTTAGACATGTTAAATCTCTTGTTGGTTTCCAATACTACAATTGGAGATGCAATGTCCGCAGGGAAAGACTTCCACCTTGCACTTGTTTTGGACATGCAGTGCTAAAAGATATAACACAACAACTTCTAGTGGTTGAATACCCTTGTTCTAAAAAATTGTTTCATTGGGAAATGATCAGGGTGACCCATATCTAAGAATGTCTCTCTACATTCACTAAAAGTTAATTCAGAAAAATCTTCGGGGTCATTGGGTCCTAATCTAAGAGCTTCTCTTATGGAATCTTCAGAGATTTTAATCATTCTTATGTTTTTTTATAAATCCTCTTACCACTTTCCTTTCTTGATCATCAACATCAACATATGCAGTATTCTAGAACTTCTTTATCAATCTTGCATATATAATGGGTTGATAACAAATTGCATATACATATTTAGTTTTCAGTAAAAATCTTCTCATTTCCTCATATCCAACTGCATCTCTTACTTCCTCATTAAGTAAGGCAGCAACATTATGCTTTGGCGCGAATTTCAGTCCAGCCATCTACAAAATAAAACAAGAAATTTATTAATTTGAATATTGAACAATTAAAATCAATTGAAGTTTATTGATTTTTTTTAAGACTTGGGGTGTCTTTTAACCATTTTTACCAAATTTCACTTGAAGAATTTTAAGAGTTAACATTCTGTACAAGATCATAAATTCTTTTAAGTTTAATTTCTTTATGATTAATACACTTTAATTCTCAATTTTATTTCAAAAATAGATTTAAAATGTGACTTTTTTACACAATTTTTTCATTTTTTTATTAAAAAAAGTTTGAAGGAGACTGTCATCTTCATCATCGACCGATGAAGATTCATCACCAGATTGAAAGTCGATGAAAAACAGATTTGAATACATCAGTAAGGTCAAAAACATGTATAAATTATCATTCAAACATCAATTTCAGTTCATTTACCCATTTCAATCATCATTTTAACCGATTCAATTAACCTAGGGTTCGAACGCCCGAATAGGTTCAAAACGCCCGATTTAATCAACATGTTAATCTAAGATTTCTGAGATTTTGATCACAGACTTACATTTATAATCAGTTAATAACACTTTCGAATGCAAGACTATATCAGAAATCAATCGAAATAAGGAAAACTAGGGTTTATCGAGTGAAAGGGTGTGTGTGTTTAGGAGAAATTTTTAAGAATGAACTATGAAATCATGAAGTGTTGTTTATGTATTAAGTGAAAAATTTAGGCGCACGAGCACTGTTTGTGCGCATGTGACTCATTTTTACACCAAGTATTTAGGATTATGAGCACTGTTTGTGCGCATGGGCTTAGGCGCATGGGCACTGTTCAGACGCATAAGCACTATTTTGGTGCTTTTGCACTGTTCAGGCGCATGTGCTTAGCTAAAACGCCCAACACTTGGTAAATTTCACTTGATACGTCTAAAACTTGAAAGTCTGGGTGTTGTTCAGGCTCTTTGAGATTAGTAAAACGCCCAACACTTAACCACATTTTCAGACTTATGATAACTGTTTAGACGCATGAGGATGGCTGATACGCCCATCACTTGTATAAATTCTGAAAAATCATCATGCTCCTAATCCTGGACATATGAACACTGATTAGGCGCATGAGATGACTTTCATGTGTCTAACACTTGTAATTTTTAGATCTTCCACCTATACACTGTTTAGACATATTTGTACTGTTCAAATACCAATATTCAAACAATTTTTCAAATTTTGACTTTGATTAGTCAAATTTGGACTTTCACCCAAAATTTTCAAAATTAACCCTCAATTTTGAACTTTTGACCTTTCAAATTTTTATTTTATTTTTAATTTTTATATTTTTACATGTTTTTTTATTTTTGTTTTAATTTTTCAAACATGATTTCCCATCATTTTAGTCTCTAATTTCAACAAATAATCTCATTTAATTTTTGCAAGAAGCTTTTCCACATAAAATGGTTTTTAGGTTTATTTTTACATTATGTCAAACACAGACATGCTTGAACATATTTAGCATCATCCTTTACATCCAAAACATTAAATTTTGATTTTTCATGATTTTTCATATCTTGAAATTTGAAAATCATTTTGCTTAATTAGACACTTTACTTTTTAACTTTTTTCCTCCCCCTAAACTTTTAAGTTCAATAAAACATAGAAGTTTCTTGAATTTGTCACACAAAGATCACACTAATCATTGTTAATATGTCTGCACACAGAAACCATACAAATATCAAAATTAAAGCAAAATAAAATCCTAATATTCATATTGAATTAATGTCTGCAGTGAGATCGTATTAGTTGTGATCAGCATATTAACATAAAAAAAATGTTGGATAGTCATAGACAGTGAATAAATCATGATCAGGTGTGTTCAATGTCAGTATTTTTGAAGTAAAGGAGACACGAGATCTAAGGACAGAAAATGAGTGCATTTAACAAGATATTCAGCACACTTACTATATCAATTCTTGAAATGCTTAAGGTACAATTAGATATGACATTATGCAGTCATACTCAGACTTAGAGAGGTTAATTCTCATAAAGACATGCAAAAAGTCACTGTCTTAGTTTGTTAACCTGACATATACTATAACCAGATCTCATTTGATGTTTATGCACATTGGCATCTTGTAGCATCAGTGAGAACATCCAGGTCCTTAGTTTCTTACAACAAAGGATATCTTATCACTTCAGGTCTATAATTACTCATAATAGAGAAGTGTTAGATGCTTTAATATATTTGAGCTCGTGGTTATTCATATCAGCACCATGTGTGAGATTATGACTTAACTACCAAGCAATTTGAGAAATCAACATAACTCATTAGTGCTAAGATAGACATACATCAATGCATAAGAGATTTAGTTTTATCACAAGAATTTAGTTTTTCAGTCTATTGCCTGAACTCATTAGCACATCATATCTTTATTGTCAAGAGAAGTATGCAACTGATCATACTAATGTACTATCATTTCACACGTATTGCAAAAATAGATTCATTCCTATATAATTAACAAGGAGCAAAACTATATTTGTAATTTTTGGTTTTATATTTTTATCTTTTGTTTTTCAATTTTCAATTTTTGTATTTGGTTTTTGCTTGTTCAAAGAAAACATGCACACACAAAATACAATCAGGCAATCAACTTTGACAGGTTCTCTTACTGTGTCTAATTCAGATAAGGGAGGGTTCTGATCATATTTAGACTTAATTAACTGAAAGACTCAAAAACCAGTTTTAGGAGTGGTTAATAAGACCAATCGACTCTACCAAATACTCAAACCGTCCTGGTAAGAAGGCTTTAGTAAATAGGCCGGCCAACTGTTTTCCAGTAGCAATTTGAACCAAAATTATTAACCTTTTTTAGAGTTATCTCTGAGAAAATGATATTGAATTTCAATATGTTTTGTTTTAGAATGTTGGCAAGGATTAGCTGTAATAAACATAGCAGTAGTGTTATCAATGTAAATTGGTGTTTTAAAAAATTTGAACCTGTAATCCAGCAGTTGGTTTTGGAACCAAAGGATTTGAGAACATCTGCTGAAGTAGCAATGTACTCAACTTCTGCGGTTGAAACTGAGACATTTGTTTTTTTACATTGCCAACAGACTAATCTGGGTCCCGTAGTAGATTTTCTATCTTGACAACATCCGCCATAATCACTATCCATATATCCATGTAACTCGAAGTTTCCTGCGTAAGGATACCAAAGCCCTAAAGCTGGTTTACCTTTGAGATGCCTGAATATTCTTTTGACAACAATTAAGTGGGATTCTTTCGGGTTTAATTGATACCTTGCACAAACACAAACAACATACATAATGTCTGGTCTAGATGTAGTGAGATACATCAACGAACCAATCATAGATCTTTATAAGGTTTGGTCTACTGATTTTCCTTTTGTATCAGGCTCAATCTTGGTGTTTACATCAGCTGGAGTTCTAATGGACTGACAATCTTGCAACTTAAATTTCTTCAAGACCTTGTTGATGAACTTCTCTTGGTTAATGAATATACCATCTGCAGATTGCTTGACTTGAAGTCCAAGAAATAAATTTATTTCTTCCATAGAACTCATCTGAAATCGAGACTTAATTATTTCTTTGAATTCATTGCACAATTTTGGACTTGTCTAACCAAATATGATGTCATTGACATACACTTGTACACATAAGAGATCTTCAGCATCCTTCCTTATGAACAAAGTCGGATCGATTTTACCTCGCGTGTATCCATGTTGGATTAAGTGTTGTGACAATGTCTCATACCAGATTCTAGGGGGTTGATGTAGCCCATATAAAGCTTTGCTCAGCTTGTACACACGATGTAGAAATGCAACATCTTCAAAACGTGGAGGTTGCTTCACGTACACATCATCGGTGATAGTACCTTACAAAAATGCACCCTTTACGTCCATTTGATACACATTGAATCTCATGAAAGAGGCATAAGCCAGGAAGACATGAATAGTTTCAAGTCTTGCAACTGGAGCAAATACTTCTTCATAGTCAATACCTTCTTCTTGTGTATATCCTTGTGCAACTATTCTCGCTTTATTTCAAATAACTACACCTCGATCATCAGTTTTGTTTCGGAACATCCATCTTGTCCCTATAGCATTTTCTCCTTCAGGTAAATCCACCCGATTCCACACTTGTTGTTTGCAGAACTGAAGTAATTCTTCTTGCATAGCCTCTATCCAACTATTGTCCTTTAATGCTTCGGTAACGTTTTTAGGAACAATTTGAGAAAGAAAGCAAGAGTATAAGCAAAGGTTTTCTTGTTCTGATTTACTCCTTATCCCTCTCTCACTCAAAGGACCAATAATCTGAGACGTTGAATTGTTCTTATGGATACAAGATGTCGGAATCTCATCTCCTTCAACATGAACATCCAGATTGGTTTGGTTCAAGTTGGAAAGCTGATGCAATAGGCTTGAAGAATGTGGATTGAAAATGGGAACTTGAGTTGGTGAGTTGATGAAGTAATCAAGATTACCAGAATCAACTACGTCACCAAAGATAGATGGCATTCCAGACTCAGGTTGAACAATTTCTGTACCATCATTATGAGTAGGTTGTGAAACCTATTGATTTTCTAAAACTGAATAATCATCATTTTGATGAGAATGATCATCATTATAAAACAGAATAATAGAATCTCTAACAAAAGAAAAGAAGGGATATTCTGGGATTGAATCATCTGCATCGTCAGAATTTGAATCGTCACTGAAAGAACTGAGATCTCCTTGAAGTTTCTTTTCACCTGTAGCATCAAGCAAGTTAGATTGATCAAATAAGTTAGATTGAAAAGAGTTTGACAATGAATCTAAATGAAATAACCATGCAGGACCATCTGAAACTGATGGAAAAGAGTTTTCAAGAAATTTAACATTGAATGTTTCAACTATAAAATTAGTCCTAGAGTTATAAACTCGGCAGACCTTTGAAACAGATAAATATCCAACGAAAAATCCATCATCAGATTTTGAATCAATATTTCCTAATGATCACCTAAATTTAAAATCATAACCAGAAAATCAAAAGATTTAAGAAAATCTATGTTTGGTTTCCTTCCAAACATTAACTCATAGGGAGTTTTCAGTTTATCTTTCACGATTAATGAATGGTTCTGTACGAAACACGCAGTCGATATAGCTTCATCCCAGAAAGTGATCGGAATTTTCGCATCTATTAACATGGATCGTGCAGCCTCAATCAACGTCCGGTTCTTCCTTTCAGTAATTCCATTTTGTTAATGAGTCCGGGGATCACTGAACTGATTAGCAATTCCTTTCTCTGCACAAAATATGTTAATAGATAGATTTTTGAATTCAGTCCCATTATCACTTCTTATTATTTTGACTTTTTGTTTAAGTTGATTTTCTAGTTTTATGATGAATTCTTTTATTAATTCACTCGTTTCAAATTTAGCATTTAAAAAGAAAACCCATGAAAATCTTGTAAAGTCATCAATGATAACTAAACAATAAGATTTTATTAATACTCTTCACATTGGTTGGTCCAAAAAGGTCCATATGCAACATCTGAAGAGGTTTGGAATTTGAGTTTATCAGCTTGGACTTATAAGACGCTCTGTGCTATTTCCCCTTTAAACATGCTGAGAAGTGATCAGTTGTGGCAAACTTCTTCGACGGAAGGCCAATAACATGATTTCCCGGTACAAGCTTCTTCCTATTCTTGAAGTTGGAATGCCACAGACGTCTATGCAAAAGCTGGATTTCATCATTTGATGCTTTAGCAAAGAGACAAGTTGTTTCTGTAGACGGGTCCACTTGAGACATATCCAGTTTGTATACATCTTGGTCCCTAATTGCTTTAACAACCACACAGTCCTTGCTTATCTAAAATCCTGGCTTTAAAATATAACAGAGAGAATCATCAAAAAGAACATAGTAGGATTTATCACAGATTTAGGATACGCTTAACAAGTTAAAGTTCAGCTGTGAACAAAAGTTGACTTTATCGAAGCTTATTATCCCGTTGGATACTGTTCCTTCTCCTATTATTTTTCCTCCCGCATCACCACCAAAGGAGACATGCATTCCATCCTTTAACTTAAAATCTTATAATAAGGCCTGATTGCCCGTCATGTGTCGGCTACACCCGCTATCCACATACCAAGTATTTAGTGGTCTTCTCGGGTGTACCTGCACAACAAAGAAGTTAAGTTGAGGTATCTACCCAAGCCGAGATGGTCTTAGGTTTTCCAAACTTATCAACAATAGTAAATTGTTTGAAATGAAGTTTGTTGACATCAGGCTTATTTTTAATGAATTTACCAATTCTGTTATTAGTCATAAATTTTTACTTGTTTGGAAATTTCATACTTTTTGACTGACCAATGTTTGAAAAACTTTTATTTTAAAAACTTTTATTATTTATTCTCACTGACCTTGGAATAAATTGGTCTTTAAAATACTGTTTAGGTCGCACTGAATCATTCCTTTCTGAAAGATTTCAAACCTAACGAAGGTTGGTTTGTTAATCTTGGAGATCCAACATTTTGGTTTCTTTTGTATTGAGGATAAACATAACATTTGCTCAATGGTGAAGTGGCAAATCCTTTCCTTGGTAAACTCTTTTGAAAGTAACAATTTTTAGTATTATGAGTCCTTTTGTCATTGTAGGTACATTATTTGTTGAAATAACACTCTAAAGTTGAGTGATTTCTCATGTCGCAAATGTGACAGTATTTGTTGAAAAAGCATTCAGAAGTTTTGTGATTGTACATGTCACAGTTGTCACAGTACCATTGTGGAATTTTAAATAGTTGTTTATTAACCTTTGACGTTGACGCAACATTTGATACTTCTTTAAATTTAGGCGTCAAAAAGTTAATCTATTGTTTTTCTTTTAAAACTTTTTTCTTTTGATTTGACAAATTTTTATTTTGCATATTTTGTTTTACCTTTTGAACATGAATTTCATTCTTTGTTTCCTTAGATACAAATCGTTTTGCGACAACGAAAGTCTTAGAATCTGAACCCGTTTCCAGATCAGGGGTCGATATGTTCTTAGGATTTTGCTTAATATCTTGAATAGAATTCATGTTTAACAAACTAGCAGACACAAATTTAATTGGTTTGAATTTTGTTGCTTGATTTGTTTCTTTTGTCTGATTTTCTTGATTTTTAATTTGATCATTTTAACCTTATTCATCTTTCTTCTCCTTCTCTGGTTCCTTGATTTTGTGGAACCTGTTTTTCTTTTAGAGTGAACATCCTCAGTTGAAGTTTCTTTTTCACTTTCTTTCTTTTTTTGGTCTTTTTTCCATTTAATGAATTCAGGTTTATTTAGACCATATGAATTAGAACTTTCTGATGTTACTTCATCATGTTTAGCTTTGTCTTTGTTTTTGGAGTTTTGGTTATTATGTTTAGTGATCACTTTCTCCAAAACTGATTCTTTTGGAACAAAGATTTTCTTATTTTTATGTCTTGGTTCATAAGATTTGACTTTAACTGGATGACCATTTTTTATATTTTCATTATCTTTCTCTTCAAAGATTTCCACATTAGCTTTCTCTTCTTCTTATCAGATAACTTGTTCTTGTTCTGGAAAGCTTTGAGTTTTGCCTTGTTTTCTGGAGAGTGATCATGTGTGTTAAAATTTTCTAGCAAAGTGTTAGTTATTGATTCAGTCATTGGTTCATATGTGAAACCCAATCCTGCTTTCTGTTAATCTTTTCTCTCATTTACCAATTGTTCCACAATAGTTTTGGAACTTTTAACTTTAGCAAGATCAACTTGAGTAGCAGCATGTGTTATTTTCTCCTGTTTAAGATTTTTAGTCATCTCTTCAAGTTGTTTTGAGACTATTTCAAGTTCTTTCAGGGTTTTATGCCATGAATTTTGCAAAGAAATGATCTTTTCATTAGACACTTTGTGATCATTTTTGAGTTTATTGTGCATTAATTCCTCTTGCTTGAGTTTTTCACAGATTTTATAAGAGTAATTTCTATAATATTCAACGTGTTCAAAGCAAGATTTTATGTATAACTTTTCTCTAACTTCTGATGGTATTTCAGAATATTTAGGAGGAGAGGTTTTAGAGTTAGAACTTTCAACCTTATGTTGATCAGACAGAGCCATCAAAGCTACTTCTTTCAAATCCTCTTTTTGTCACTCCAGTCATAATCTTCCTCCTTATTTTTAGAATTTCCATCAGCTTTTGGATCATTATTCTCTGACCAATCTTCTCTTTGGATTTCTACAACAAGGGATAAATTGGAGGTTAGGTCAGCAGTGAATTGCTCGGCATACGCACTCCAATCATATCCATCTTTAATATTAACAACAAGAGCTTTCTTAGGCTCTTTTGATGATTTAAAATCATCCTTCAGTTTTGGCATTGATAAGCTTTGATAATGTTTCTGGAATGTCTTCTCTGAATATTATTGAAACCATTGATTGCTTGAACTTGATTGGCCATTCCCTCCTTTCTTCCTTGGAGCTTTGCGCTTTCTTGAAAAGTGGCCATAACTGTTACAGTTAAAGCACCTTGACTTGGACTTGTCAAAACCAACAGACTTGTTAGCACTTGGCTTGTAGTTCCTATTGACATATGAGTGCTTTTGAGTTCTGTAAGCAATGATCACCATTTGCCAATTAAGATCCATTTCCTCCACATCGTCTAGATCCATCTCAAATAAATCATATAAACAAGATCGAATTGGGTTAGATGGCTACCTTGATATGCTTGAAAACTATCCATGAAAGCAGTAAAAGCAGTTTTAGACTCTTCATCCTATAATAGGATGTTGGTTACATCTTTAACGTTGCTAGATTTAGCAGAGTTAACAGATGGAGTATCTGTTTGAGGTTTAGAGCTTTGAGGCTTAGGAGGAGATTGAGGTTGTGTCTGAGATGTATAAGCAGGTGCACTTGTATAAGAAGATTCAGTAAAGAACCCTACTCCAACAGATAGATCACCCTCTTCTTCTGGTGAAGTCTCATTTTTAGCCGAAAATGCATCCTCCACAGTACTGGCTGGAGATGCAACATATTTATGAAGATAGAAGAGCATTGAAGAGCATCCTCCAAAGTACTGGTTTAGAGCCTAAACTTCTCCTTCATTGTTTCTTGATCTTTCATCAATTTCAACAGATTCAATTTTAGCTATCAAGAGATCAAGGTCCATAGGGAATTTCTCAGTATGCTTTAACAGAGTAACTGTTTGCTTCCATGAAGATAGAAGAGCATTGAGAAGCCTAAAGTTTAGATCTTTTAGAACATGCTTGATGCCTACAATTGACATCTCAGTTGTCAGTTGCACAAATCTGTTCATCATTTGATTTATTATTTCACCAAACAAATGCTCAAATAGCTCTAATTTTCTCTTCAACTTTTGCTTCTTGCGATCTTGAATCTCCTTACAACCTTCACATATTATTTTCAAAGCCTAAGACATGGTATATAATGTTTGAT
>BJCN01057039.1:679-12691 GCA_018326445.1 Flaveria brownii | reverse complement strand
AGATGGGACCGCTCTCTCGGGAGCATTAGACTATTTTGGACTTTTATTTGGTCTTATTTATTTATGGCACTTTTGGACCAATTATGTCTGGATGTTTTGATGGTGTGTTTGTTTGATCTTGGATTATTTATTGTGTTTTGGACTATTTGGTTTTGTTGAAACTTTTGGTGAACATATTTCATTGGTTATTCGTAATGGAGTGATTGATCTTGACACTTGTTCATATGTGTCGGGCGTCGTCATGGCCCATTTACGGAGAACACCTTATAGTGATTCTCTTAGACCCCCAATGTGTTATGACGATCCCGTCCGTCGCATCCTCGTGTTTCCGCTACCAGCGGGGGTGTGACAGTTCATAACTCGTTGAGAGTTGCTAGCTCAACCGTATGTAATATAGCATGCGATTTTGGCTAACCCATGAGGGTTCACACACATGGGGGTCAGTCTTGGTGACTGATCCATAGTACGAAATGGGATCCTTGTCACTTTACCCCGGAAATAAGGCGGCTGTGTACCGGGAATGAGGTGGTTGCGTGCACAACAATGGGGGTAAAGTTATGACAGGATCTAGAAACAGTGAAAGATAATGATAAAGTAGGAAACGAACGAGTACATGAGATAATGAATGATGAATGAGATTATACCTTGTTGTATGTACGATGAATGCTCACGTATGAAAGTAAAGAAAGTATTTTATTGAGAAAGAGTATTTTCATATATAAACTATATAAAGTATTTCAATGCTTTAAAACTAGAACTCACTCAGCAACGCTGACTTTTATGCATTTTCAGTTGACAAGTAAATTTTGCTGAGGATGGCGTGAGGGTGAAGCTACTCGGCAGGACAAGACTGACATCCATTCATGCATAATGATATTGTTGTTTTGTAATGCAACTAAACGATGCTTTTGTAACTTGAACAATGTTGTATTGCTTAACAATAGTTTCTATATTAATGTGATGAATGATTTTTGGTTAATGCAATTCCACTGCTTAATCTTTTGAATTGTGTAATGTTTTTAAATATATGTACTATGAATGTGCAACTGTAAGCATCCCGGGAACGGGGCCTTACAAGGTAATTGTTGATGCTGAGGAGATGCAGGCATGGATGCATAAGCTACTGGAAAATGATTCAAGGCTTGCATCCACATTTTTTAGAATGATATCGTGTTAATACAATTTTTAAGATGTACACCAAACAATATGATTATTAGACACTATTTTTTTTATTAATGAAAAGTTTAAATTTTGATGCAAATGTTGTATCTTAAATGTTCTATATGATGAATCACCAACTGTAAGCATCCCGGGAACGGGGCCTTACAGGAAGCAGCTATTTGAAAACGTCACCTACAAGATAGGTGAAACTATGACTCAACAATACTTTAAGTATGTTGAGATTATAGATACTCTTTTGGGAATTCATTTTTTATGGACAAAAAGTAAATGAACAAGTTTTTTTTTGTTTAAGCATGACATTTTATGTATTTTCTACTAGCACATATCAAATACAAAAGATGGGTAACTTGATGGTAATCTTGTTATTCAATCTATAGTTTTTATTTTGGCGTTCCCTAAAAATTAGTGGCACCACATCCAGAGTAAAGTTTTCTAGGAACTAAGTCGAAACACGCACGGGTACCAATTTATGTTTCTAGATATTATGGATATAATAAGTGAATCCTCTCATTTGTAAACTTTTACATGCTTAGGAATTTACATATATACATAAAAGAATATATTTTTGTATAATGTGTAATGATGTTCTTCCACAAACAAATAATAATAATTTTGAATGATATTGATGAGTTAACATGGTTATCGTAATAACAAAGAGTTAACATTTGTACCCTCCAATTTATACACAGATGTATATAAATACATATATATGTATATACAAATATATACTAGTAGGGGATGCGGCGACAATGACAATCTATAACATGAGACTCGTTTTCTGTTGCTAAATGTATGCGCTCATAATATATTGTACAATACATCTTTCTTTCTTCTTTATGTTTATATATCTACTATGATATTCATTTGCATCTATTGATGTTTATATGTGTACTATAACTTTCATATGTAGTAAGATATACAAAGAAAATGATTACAGATTTAATCTTTCACTAAGCTGTATGGTATCCTGAGCGGTTACCAAATCTAGATAAAAATGCAAAATCCTTCTCCCAACTCATGCAACACCCAAAAGAGTTCAGCCTTTCATATGGTTGAAAGGGACAGTAGAGAACCATAACATTATATCATTTGATACCCTGACTACTTACTAAAGCATCCTTTCATCACCTTTCTGGGACACCTAGGGAGAGCTATACTCAAGGAAGTCCATTCCAAGAGCCCAACTCTTCTCAGGCCTTTGTGTTTTCAAATTAAAGTTCTGGAAACTTTCTTTTACCCTTGAAGACCTGGACTGCATCCATCTAGATGATCTAGAGTACATGGACATAGTCCATCAGATGGCTCTTCACACTCACAGAACCAAGAAGTTCTACAAGAGGAAAGGGAGGAAGAGTCCAAGAAATGTGTCTAGTGGAAAGTTTAGGCTGAACAAGAGCAAAGTAAAGTGTTACAACTATAACCAAAGGGCCACTTTTCTTGGGAGTGTAAGGCACCAAGAACAAATGGTGGCCATACACAATGTAAGCCGAAGTACACTAAGGCAGCTCCAACAGCTGAGTAGCCCAACAACTAAAGTAGCAAGCCCTGATGGAAGGAGGCTTTGATTAGAGCTTTTAGGTGGAAGATGTCTCCCTAAACCAAGACCTGATGGTAGATCATGTAATCAAAGAAACAGCTAAAAACCAAAAGCAATGTATGGATCATTAATAGTGGTTGCTCTAGCCACATGACTTGCAATAGCTCTTTGCTTCAAAACTTTCAAAAACTTGATTGAGGGCTAGTTGCTTTTGGAAGATAATCAGGAGGTTACATTACTGGAACGGGCGTGGTCATAAATGGTAAGCTCAGATTTAAAAAATCAAACTTTGTCAAAGAGCTTGAGTACAACCTTTTGAGTGTGTCTCAATTTTGTGACGAGAGACATAACGTGCTCTTTACTAAGCATGAGTGCATTTTTCTCAAACCCGGGGTGATCATTCCTCCAGAGCATATTTTGCTCAGAGACCCCAGGAAAGGGAACATGTGCATGATGGATTTGCAAGAAACCTTCCCTTCTGAAGAAGTTTCTTGCTTTCTAAAAGAATATGACATGTAAACTTTAATAACATGAATAAACTAATTAAGAATAATTGGGTAACTGGAATGCCAAATAAAGAGTTTACATGTCATGATCATTGTGTTGCATGCATGAAAGGAAGGCCACATAAAGTGTCACACAATCCAAAGGAAATGAAATATACAACTACTCCCTTTAACTTATTACACGTGTATCTCTTTGGCCTAACAAGTGTAATGAGTTTAGGGAAAACTTCATACTATCTTGTAATCATAGATGATTTCACAAGATATACTTGGGTCTTCTTTCTTAAAAGTAAGGATAAGACCCCTGAAATCTTAAAATCCTTTATTCTCAAAGTTGAGAATCAATGTGATCATAAGGTTGAGATCATAAGATGTGATCATAGAACTGAATTCAAAAACCAAATCCTTGATTTATTTTGTGATGAAAAAAGGTATTTCAGAACAATTTAATGCTCCTAGAAGTTCTCAATAAAATGGTGTTACTGAAAGGAGAAATAGGACATTTATTGAGGTTGCAAGAACCATGTTTTTTAACTGTAAACTGCCTATCACCTTCTGGGTAGAGGCAATCAACACTGCCTGCTATGTGCATAACAGAGTTTTAGTAGTCAAAACTCATGGTAAGAAACCTTATGAACTGTGGCATAAAAAGACATTTAATTGGTTTCCTCAGGTCATTTGGATGTCCATGCTTCATCTTGAATTCCAAAGATTATATAGCCAAGTTTGCTGAAAAGGCAAATGATGGACATTTTTATTGGATACTCCTCTCAAGCTAAATCTTATAAAGTATACAATCTCAGAACTATAGTAGTTGAAGAGTCAGCCAATGTAACCTTCAATGAACACACTCCAAGTGTGAAAGGGTCTGGTCCTAATTGGCTATTTGATCTTGATTTAGTTACCAATTGTTTTAACAAATCTTGTGATGATCTTTCAAAAACAACAAGTAATATATCTACAAAAGATCATTATCCAAGATTTTAGCTAAGAAGATCAAACGATCAAATTTCTTTAGCACGAGTGGTAATAAGCACTGCAAGTGGAAATTCTCTCAGCAAAAATATAACAAATTTTTCTACTGATAAATCTAAGGTGCTAATCAATTCCAGCAATAAGGCATAAAACTCAAATAAAGGGATCTCCAATGAAGAAGAAGATGGAAAAAGTGAAAGTGATCAAGAATATCTTGATGCTAAGAACCACTCTATTAAAGACAACATCAATGATGTTACACATTCTCTAGATTAAGTCACACTTGATGGGTGTGCTGATGTTGTAGGTGAATTTAGGGTTAAATTTTTGTAGATAAATAGTAAGAAGAAAGAGGGGGAACCATTGTAGGGATATTTATATGGTAGGATTTGAGACAAGGTTAATGCAAAATGATAAACTTTAAAATCCAGATATCAGTCCCACCTTTGAAAAAGTACCCGAAAAGGTAGTTTTCTTGCAAGTCTAAAATCTTCCAAAGGTAATTTGTCTCCGGAAGTTTTGAGAAAACTTTCAAATCCAATTTGACTTTAGAAGATATTCCTTAGCTTGATAAAAATTTACTTCGGGAGAAAAATGGTTAGAGTATTTTGCTTCTGGGATATATTTGGTTTTGGAAGATATTAAACTTCAAAAAGTTTTATTCAAATGATGAGTAAAGCTTTTGAGACTTAGTTTCATGCAGAAAGAAATTGTGCTTCAAAACACATAAATACTTATAAGCATGTTTAAGCTTCAGAAGATATATAAGAACTTGTTCCAAAGATAAAACAACAACAGCAGCATGTTGTTTTTGTTGGCTTGGCTATAGTTCTTGGAGCAGCATAAGGGTAGTTAGGCCTGGATTGTGCTTGGACACTATTTGACCTTGGTGCCTTACATTCCCTAGAAAAGTGTCCTATTTGGTTACAGTTGTAACACTCCGCTTTGCTTTTATTCAATCCAAACTTTCTACTAGTTATATTGCTGGGAAACTTTCTTTCAATTCTCTTATAGCACTTCTTGGCTCTATGAGTGAGTAGACTCATTTGCTGGACTATTTCCATGTACTCCAGGTTATCTGGATGGATACAATCCAAGTATTCAAGAGTGAAGAGAAAGTTTACACAACTTTCATCAGCAGACACAAAGGCTTGAGATGAGCTTGTCTCTTGGAATGGGCTTCCTTGGATGTAGCTCTCCCTTGGTGTCTCAGGGAAGGTGATGAAAGGGCAATTTTATGAGTTTTTAGGGTAGTAGATAAGATAATTCTATGGTTCTCTACTATCCCTTTCAACCACATGAAGAGTTGAACTATGTTGATTGCTAGAAGAGCCTCTTGATGCATTCTACATGTTCATCTCCATCTGGTAGCCACTAAGGTTACCATACAGCTCTGTGAGAGTAAGGGTTGAGATGTTTTTATTTCTCTTAATAGCCACATAGTAGTGAGTCCATTGTCTGGGAAGAGAGAACATGAACTTCCACATAATGTCCCTATTCTCAAGCTTAACTCCAACAACCATAAGAGTATCTACAATCATAACATACCTAAAGTATTATTGAGTCATAGTTTCACCTGAGTTCTAGGCAAAGTTCTTAAACTACTGCTTCATGAAGTACTTCTTGTTTCTTTTAGCTTCATCAGACCCCTCATACATAAGCTTAAGGGCATCCCAGAGCTACATAGCAGTTTTGCACTTCTTGAAGCCTTTGTAAATAGAGTTTGAAAGAGCAGTATGGAGAGCGGTCATGGCCTTCTGATGTATGTCAATCTTCTTCCAATCTTTATTAGAATAGTTAGCGAAGGAATCATCCCAACTCCAATAGTAGCTGAAGAGGTGCTTAGGATGTGAGGTCCTTCAACAACAAATCCCCACATCCTGTTCTTGATACTTGATGAACCCTTTCATATGTTGGCACCAAATATCAAAGTCATCAGGAGTGATAAGTGGATATTTTGTCATGGTACCGGTTTCCATATCAGCCTTTGTGAGAGTTGGCATTTGACCTAGTAAGTGTTGTGTGAAACTTAAGAGATCTAAGGTGGTGAGAACTTACAATCAAAAGCCTGAAATGCTCTGATACCAATCATAGGACCAGTGAAGGGGGTCAATGCAACATTTTCATAATGTTTATAGAGACTTAAAACAATTAACAAATCAAATAGGAAACTAGCTTAAAGTGAAATAAAGAACACAAGTAAAGAACAGAACAAGAACACAATAATACTATTTTTCAAGAATGATGCATATTGACTGGGTGTGAGAATGATGTTCTCTGTTGTTGTGAAACAACAAGGACCAAATATGATGATTGAGTCAGTGATTATATGGTGGAATCATACAAACACAGAACATTGAATGCAATAAATACTCATAAATGCTTCTTTGTATTGATTAAGATGAATAGTTACAATAAATGCTAGGGTTTGAGCACTATATAGTAACCGAACACCTTGGGGACAAAAGATTGATATTCTGATTGTCTAAAGTCTAAAAGTCTAAAGTCACCTCACATACGAGGTTGTCTATTCTATTTATAGGCTGACAATAAGCCTTTACAAGATACTAGAATACCCCTATACATAATCTAGTCTAAGTACAAAAGGTCTTCATCAACATTTGTTTTGTTCATCAGCATTGACTAATGCGGATGTGTTGAACTTCATCAGCATTTGTTTTACTTCAACCGCATTAGTGTTTGGTCATTAGCATTGACAAATGCGGATGAACAAACACTACGCATTTGTTGCTGAGCATCCACATTAGCTAATACGGATGACTAAATCCTTTGGCAACATTTGTTCGGCTGTCCGCATTTGTTAATGCAGAAGAACAAATACTTGTCAGCATTTGTTCTTTGGTTATCCGCATATACAAATGCGGATAGCTGACACTTGTCTTCTTTTGTTGATGCAGATTCTTCATCCGCATTGGTTCTTAGACTTGGGGAGATTTCAGTAGAACAATCATCATCCACTACTTGAATTGGCATGTATAATCCTTTTAGGGTCCAACAATACTCCCCCTAAGGATATAGAGCTTATGAACTTCAAGGTTTTGGAGGATGAGGTTGTGAGGATTCTGTTGGGTCTTGATCAGCAGGAGGAGATGAAGCAGGAGTTGGGTCTATGTATGAAGGATCCAGTATGGCTTTGATCATGTTGTAGAACTGTCTTGCATCAGCTAACTTCTCTCTGCTCAGTACATGGATCTTTATTTGGCTCATAGTATGAATGGCTTCAATGGGCAGCTTCTTCAAAGAGATAGGCTCCCAGAATGACACAATTGACATCCCATCTCTGTGAATCAGTAGAGACCCATCCACATCTACCTCTAGCTTCGTAATGTTCCCAAATTGAGAAGGAGTCTTCTTCTTCTTCCTTTGCTCTCTCTTATGAAGTATTCTGTCATAGGCCATCTTCAGGAGTTTTATGCATTTGAGAAAGAATTGCATATCAGCTTCTCCAAGCTTATTGCTGATATCTCTAAAGTGCCTTGTGTAAATGTAGTGGATATAGGATTCATCAAGCAACCTTACCTCATATCCACTAAACAACCTAATTTTAGCCCCTTCCTTTCTTCCCTATTTTCTTTCAATCACAAATTCATATGTATTCTTATCATAGTAGACATTTGAGATTGGGATGGAGGAATGAGTTCCAGCTACCATCTTTCTTTTCAATGATTCAGTAGGCTTCACCTTGAGCTCAGGGAAAACTACTTCTTCAGTTGACTTGGTCTTTTTCTTCTCAAGTAGGTTAACAAAGGATCTATCTTTCCTCATACAGATAGCCTTGAGAGATTTAAAGTTGTCTGTCCTTTTGAACATCCTCAGAATGTCTTCAAACTCATAACCCCTGAACATAGCCTTATGATTGATCAATCTCAGATTGGCTAGTTCTTTTAGATCATGGATTTACAGGGAGTTCACCAGAGCAGAGTACTCTGTGAAAAATTGGACTAACCCTGAGATCTTCTTGACCATGAACATGTTCCAGTCACTGTCATACTTCCAGGCAATTATCTGCAAATCAGTCTTGGCCTGGGGAGTAGACACACCTCTAATTATCTCTACAGTGGTGAGACCTTCATAAAGCTCTATCTGTGAAGGCTTATCAAACCACTCAGGATATCTATGAAGTATAGGTGCCAAGGAGTCATGATCTCTATGGGTGAGCTGCATGCCTTGTGCTGAAACTCTTGATCTCGGCTGTTTTCTTGTTATTTCTTCTTCCATCTTCTTCAGCCTATCTTTCTTCTCATTAATCATTCTAAGGATAGCAGCCCTTAGAGAATTTGTCTTCATATTCCCTAATTTTCTCTTAGTGAATCCATGTTCAAACAAATAGTCCTTCATTTCCCTATCATTCATACTGTAAGGATTTCAGGATACAGTGATTGAGAAGAAGATGTTTGTTTCGCTGTTGAAGATAATTTTAAGACAGGAGCCTTGGGTGAATGAGACTTTTCATACTCAGTCTTATATGTAGGGTCCAGCAGTTTGTTTAGCTTTTCTTCTTCTGCTATCATTCCCTCATAGGTTAACCTAAAAACCTCATCAGGATCATATCCATGGTCAATCAAGAATATGGCTTTTGCCATTAGATCATCTAACTTGGCTTTCTCCATGACCTCATGTATTGATGGCTTCTCTAGTTCAGGGTTTTCCTTAGCTATTAGTTCATCAACCATATAGCCACCCTCTATTTCTCCTTCTTCTAGATCAATAACCTCAGCCTTCTTTTTCAGTTGAGGTTCAGCCTTTTCATGTTCTTCCAAAAATTTAGCAATGGTTGCAAGGCTACGAGGATCATCTTTTTGCTTTTTCTTGACCGCTTCTTCTTCTTCAACTGGTCTTTTTCCCTTGGCCTTTTCATCCAAGTATTTCCTGATTCTGGTGTAAGTTTGTATTGTTGGATCAGAAAAGGATTCAACTTGTTCTGCTTCTTTAAGCAGTGTTTCAGATTCTGCCTTTTCATGTTCATCTACTGCAGCCGCAGTTGATTCTCTTTGCTGTTGTTCTTCATATAGCTATATAATCAGCTCTTTTTGTTCATCAGATAGGGACACAGCAGGTACAATTTGTAGACTCAATTCCTTCTCAATTAGGATAGGAGATTGAGGAATAATCACTATTTGTTCAGTACCTTCCCTCTGATTGACTATGAAGTCCTAAAAGTCATCATCAATAATAAATTCTTCTACAGTGAAGAAGTCAAGAGCTATGATCATGTCACTTAATTCAGCCTCTTCAGTGTGAGTTTCTGTTTGTTCACTTGAATACACCACCATTTCCATGGTTGATTCATATGGTTTAGTTCCTCTAGTCTCAGCCTCCTTTTCAGACTCAGTGAACTTCATCTTTTTAGCCTACGGGGAGTCATTATCACTCTCCGCTAATGAATCTTGATCATTGTCATCTTTATCACTTTCCCTCTTTCTTTTCTTATCTTTGTCATCACCCTAATCATCTTGGTCTTTTTCAGCTTCTTGTTTAATCTTGACCAACATCTCCAACTCAGATACTCTCTTGTTTGGAGATGCTACCTGAGTTTGCAGGTCAATAATTGTGATAGCTTGTTCTTCAATTAGCCCTTCTTGTTCTTCCATTGCAATTGTTTGGATGGTCAAGGTGTCTAAGTGACCACTTACTTCATCCTTGGAGTGCTGAAGAGCTTCTTTTAATTTCTCAATATCATCTTCCTTTTCTTTCTTCTCCACCTCATACTTTCTATTTATTTCTTTCAGCTCTTTTTCCTTTTCATCCATCTCCAGAAGTCTGTCTTGAATGATACCAGATCTTCTTTTCAGGAGATTTTCCATCTTTCCTACTTTCTTCAGAAGCTCAGAGATCATTTCATCTTTCTCATGTGGTTTATTAATCTCTGATTCAGCAAAGCTCTCAGAAGGAGTAGCTTCTGAAGTCACTTGCCTCACAGGCATAGGCATCTGATCATCCTTATCATCAAATGATGATTTGGATTCATCTGAGGAGCTGGCAGAATCACCAAACTCAGTATGAGCAGCAAAGGGAGATGAAGGAGTGGGAGATATGGGTGAGTGATGAATTGGTGAAATATGGGGTGAGTGAATGGGTGAAACATGAGGTGAGTGTATGGGTGATATATGTGGTGAGATAATTGGTTGTGATTGTGAAAATAGGATTGGTGATCTTTAAGGAGATGGGGTTGGTGTAGGTACAAAAGGTGAGGCTATATCTGTTGCATGAAGAGAAGGTCCAGTGTAAAGATCACCACCTACATCAACTTGTGGTGACACTGGCCTTTGTCCTTCTTCAGACATACTAGCTTGCTCCTTAACATTGTGTTGACTTGGAGCAGCTTGCTCTTCTTCTAGAACAGGCTCATTCACAGCAGCCACATCCTTATTCCTCAATATTCTCATCTGGGTTGATTTGTTGAAGCATCCATGGTAGTAGAGGAAAGAAAGTCCCACTGTAAAAATTCATTGGATCTCTTTTCTTCAAGTTATTGTAGGAATTCGAATTGTATTGAGGAATATCCATCACTGGTCCTACAGGTACTATGTCTGGAAATGCTTCACTGATAAAGCATTGAAGAAATCTGGGATACATTAGGAACATGTGTCTTCTTGTTAGGACCATGTACGTATGAAGTACTAACTGATTCTAAGTTATACCAGATCAAATAGCGCGGAATCCTATTTGATTGGTGATCCAATCAGGAAGAATGTAATCAAGATCAAACCATGATTAGAATATGTTAAGAATGGATTAGGATCGATCTCAGGCGTTTTATGAACTTGGAATGGACGAACAGGGCGCTCTGGGTCGACTAGGGTTGCAAGTATTCGAAGTGTTAATTTTTCCACGAATTAAGTGGTATTTATAGGTTACAGATCTCATTCGTGCGACTGAGCCTCGTGACTGGCTCAGTCATGCGACTGAGTCATACGATTAGCTCATTCGTACGCCTGAGTCAGTCTTATAACTCAGTCGTGCGATTGACCCAATCACCTGGTTCAGTCGTCCGATTGGCCCGTTCGCATGGTCCAGTCATGCGACTGAATCAGATTACTTAGTTAGACACACTCTTGAACCTTAACTGATTCAGAACCTGTCTAACAAGTCTATAACCTATATAACGTGTTCATATATGTGTGTAACAACCAACAATAATAATAGATATGACATTACGTAATCAAGCAAACATTCACTGAAGAGTTTTCATTACAATGATTAAACATTACATGCGTGTTACAAGATAGAAGTCTATTACATTTGAGCTCACTAGACTAGAACTGGGGACATGTGTACCAACATTATTATATTGAGTATGATTCACATGTATGAACTTTATATATTGGTTTGATGTTATTGTACATAGTTCTAAGTCAATAATGACTTAGAAATGTGTTCAACTTAGTCGTGTGGTTATTCATACTTATGGACCATACGCACGAATGAATCATACTTATGGACCAATCGTACGACTGAAGCAGGAGACTGGATCAGACGTAGGATTGAGACATAAGATTGGCATAGTCACAGGACTGAACCTTCAATCGTGCGTATGAGTCAGGCGCATAAGTCAGTCGCACGACTGAACCATGCTAATGATTCAGTCGTACGAATGGACACTGAAAACCTATAAATACCACATAATTCGAGGAAAATAGAACACTTCGAATACTTTCACACCCTAGCCATCCAGAGCGTCCTAAGTCGCCCATCCAAGTTCATAGTTCGTTCCTGATCGATTCCCACTCATACTGATTGGATCGCCAATCAAATAGAATTCCATGCTATTTGATCTGGTCTCATGCAGAA
>BJCN01057033.1:0-15435 GCA_018326445.1 Flaveria brownii | reverse complement strand
TCATCATACAATCATTCAAAATCATTCAAACAAAAATACATACAACAAGTTGTGAATTTGAAAGTAGAATTTCATTCATAATCAAAGTTTACAAAGAATAGACAAATTACACTTGAATTTAATTTTTGACTAAGTGTTCTTTTAATTCCACAGCTGATGTTCTAATTCTACAGCTGATATGTTAATCCATAGCTGATGCACAACGTTCACAGCTAATAAACATCCATTCTGTCTAAGTGTTCCCAGCTGACAAACACTTCAAACAAACATTTTTGACCATCTCCACAGCTGATGCCTTAATTCCACAGCTGATGCTTTAATTCCACAGCTGATGCTTTAATTCCACAGCTGATGCTTTAATTCCACAGCTGATACACAAGATCCACAACTGATAAACAAACAAACAAACAAACAAACAAACCCAGTATATTCCACTCAAGAGCAGGGTCTGGGGAGGGTAAGTGTAAGACCGCTTCCAAAGAGACAATTAATGCATAGCTGATGAACAGCTGATAAACATCCAAAGATCCACAACTGATAAACATCCAATTATCAAAGTGTACACAGATGAACAATTAATGCATAGCTGATGAACAAATCAATTCACACCTGATGAACAACTAATCTATAGCTGATGTGTTAAGTTTCTTAACTCACAATTTGATTGAAAGCTATCAACATACATTATTCATCTTCAACATTCAACCATATATCCACCCAATTGACCCAAAACCACATAAAAAATGCAGTCATTGCAGCCCCTGCACTAAGCACTTTAGTACAGTCCCAAACAAACCAAAATCAGCCCTTAAATATACATCAAGCAACCCCTTAATCCGCATCAAAACATCATCAAAACCATCATCAAAACAACAAAGAAATAGCAGCTATATAAGGTGCAAAACAGCAGCTAAAAGGCTGCGTTTTAGCATCAATTTAAACAACATTTTTGCTGTGTTTCAGCAGCTAAATCAGCAACGAAATAGCAGCTATTTAAGGTGCAAAACAACAGTTAAAACTCTGCGTTTCAGCACCAATTTAAACAACATTTTTGCTGTGTTTCAGTAGCTAAATCAGCAATGAAATAGCAGCTATTTAAGGTGCAAAACAGCACCTAAAAGGCTGCGTTTCAGCACCAATTTAAACAACATTTTTGCTGTGTTTCAGCAGCTAAATCAACAACCAAATAGCAGCCCGAACCGCAGCTAAATAGAAACAATTTAGCAGCTTAAATGGCAGCATAAGAAGTTCGTTTCAGCAGAATTTTAACAACTCATCATCCACAGCTGATTCATAACACTCACAGCTTACATAACACAACAAAACACATCAACTTAGTCCACAGCGGACGATAAGAACAAAAACATACATTTGTCCACAGCTGACAAGTAAGAAATACCACAGCGGACGAGTTCAAAACAAACGAAGGTCCACAGCGGACCTTACCTTGATCACAGCGGACGAACCAATGGAAACATACAGTGGACAAGGAACAATTTGAAGTCACAGCGGACGACCACATTTGAAGCCACAGCAGACAAAGAACAATTTGAACATATAGCGGATGAACATTTGAAATCCACAGCGGATGAATCGAATCTGAGTTCCCCTTCGATTACTTGTCCACAGTGGACAAGTGAACACAAATGATCTTGAATTTCATAGTGAACAATCGATTACAAACAATCACCTTCTGTCGAACTTCGATCCGAACAAAAAGAACCACCAAAGTCCATCCCCAAATCTCCGACCGCAACATCATCCCCTGTCGACTTGCAATTAGAATCGAAGAAACCTCAATCATCTTTTGACCTTCGACTCTGCATCTTCATTGAAGCAACACCTTCATCACCGAATCAAATCTTCATCAGAGAATTCGATTGTGAGGAACACCTTCATTAGAATCGAAGAAACCTCAATCATCTTTTGACCTTCGACTCTGCATCTTCATTGAAGCAACACCTTCATCACCGAATCAAAGCTTCGAGATATTGGATGAAACTGAAAGCTTTGGGAGTTTTTGTTTGGAAACTTCAATTTTGACTCCCATTTTGTTGACCAGTCATATATTTTTTTAAAAGGACATTTATATTTGTAAAACAAACACATTCATAAGATTTTTTCTAAAATGGGTTACTCAAACATTAATTAAATTAAACCTGTTTTCTTAATTGAATCTAATTGAGTGAAAATTATAATTTGATTAGTTTTAACGAATTTTTATTAGAATTATTTGAAAATTCTTTTAATTTTAATTGGGGCAATCCAAATTTTATTACTTTTTGATTATGCTAAATTAATCTTAGTCGAGCTTCACTAAATTGTAATCGAACCAAGTTAACTTTTTAATTAGTCCATTCTAATTAAATTGAGTTTTGACGTTTTTTGGATTCAATTAGAATTAAAAAAATGATTTTGATTGAAACAAAAATAAATTTTCAAATCATTTTTGTTGTTAAACAAAATGGACAATTTAACATCATTCACTGACACTCGTGTTTCAAGAAATCGAGATATCTTTCTTGATGCGGGTAGAAAAAGCTTTCAAGAATTCAAATAAAGCAAACCAAGCTGCAATCAATCAAACAACAGTAGTAAATCAAATAATGGTTGTAATCAACTAAACAACAGTAGCAAATCAAACAAAAGCTGCAAACAACTAAACATCAGCAACACATCAAACAATAATTCATTGTTTGACAACACAAACATATAGTTATACATCACTCATATTGAAAAAGAACTGATGCACTTACATTTTTATGATCTTGCAAACTCAAATAACACTTTGACTAAAGATTTGATAAAATACAGGTCAGAGATGGAACAATCTCAAAGAAATGATCAAGCACAAATCAAGACATTAAACCAATAAAACATCAGTTTAACTCAAGAGATGAACCAGTTACAAGACATAATGGTTCAACAACACATCAAACTTAAGGAGTTAAGTGCTGAGCTTACAAAAGCAACAAACATTAACAATACAAACATTCCTCCATTTCCTGAAATTCCTAAAGACATAAACATCAATCTATGCTCATCAGCATACATAGATGAAGTTCAGGCATATTGAAAACATTGCAACAATCTATCATACATGATAAAGGAGGAAAGAGCTTCACATGCAGAGGAATTACAAACTTCTGCAAATCAAATCAGTTCACTAGAGAAAGAAGTTGATAAATTGCTTAAAGAAAATCATAAACTGAATGCTTAATCAACTGAACTCTCTATGAAGTTAATAAACCCAAAGGCAGAATTTGAAGCCAAAATATCAGAAGCAAGTACGACCAAAACAATCAATAACTTGCAACATTACATTGAGCGTCCAAATCAAGCAATTAATACAGAAAAGGTTACAAATGAAGAATTGAAGATACAACATAAAGCCTTTGAAGATAAAATCAATTCTCTTCTCAACGATGTAGACAAACTCCTTGGAGAAAGATTTAGTCTTCAAGCTCAAGTTACAAGACTCACTGAGTCTCTAACAAAAACAAAAGCATATCATGCATCAACATAAGTTGAATTTGAAAATTTAAAGCTGTCTGCTAGTAAGTTGGAAGAACTACTTCATGCTCAAAGATATCAAAAGAAGAGTGTTGGATCTACATATCATGTTGTTCCTCCTCCTTACAATGATAAACACACAGAAATGCCAACTTCAATGACAAGTCCTGTTAAAGAAGATTCAATATGCATGATTATCATCCAATAGACAAACCATCCAACATCACTTAAATCACTTCTTCTGAAATAGCACCAAAGCTGTACCTTAACCCAGAATCTCCACAGAATGAAACATTTCATTCTTATGATGGTCAATATGGAGATTCTGTAAGTGATGATAGTGATAAAGAAACCAATCAATCAAACAAACAAACATTGACATGTATAAATCATGTCATTAAAGAAATCAATTCAAAACAAACGGAATCACACAAATCCAAAGCCGCAAAGCCTGAAAACAAACAAAAGGCTATGGTTCTTAATGAGAAATTCAAACCAACAGGATTTCTTGCACCAGAATTACCTAAGGCTGAACTAAAGGAAAAGATTAAGATGGAGTTAAAGAACAAACAGAAGCCTATGGTTCTCAAGATGAAGTTCCAAGTGAATCCAACTTCATCATTCAAGCCTAAGGGAAGAAGATTCATACCTTCTATTTACTTCTTAAATTGTGAAATGGAGAATCATAACACTTAAGAGTGTCCATACAACAACTCTTCAACATCATAACACAGAAGAGGTCAAAGATCTTATCACACATCAGAGTCATACTCACCAAGATTGGAGCATGAGTACTACAACAAACATCATAGCTACTCTTCTCCTCGATCACATTGGCATGGGTATGATTTTAAACATTATGATATCCATGATTATTAGGCACCAAGACATTATCCTAGGTCATACACACAACATAAGTATGATAGATATCATAATAATGATTGGTATAATGATTATCATAAAAGATCACATCCATCAAATTATTATAATCATAATTATAATTCTTATGATTAATATGATCACATGCCCAGAAGAAACAAACATAATCAAGCACAAAGATCCTTTGCTACACCTCCATAAAACATTCAAAAGAAAAATAGATTTGCTAAACCAATTAAAAGATTTTCAAAAACCAAACAAACTCCTTTTGTTAAACAAACTAAAGTTGGGTCTGCTTTAAAATCAAAACAATGTTGGAGAAAGAAAACAATTTCAGGAGGTGAATCTGATACATCATCAGATAAAGCAAAATCATATACATACGAGCAAGTCACATATAATGATACTAATGGATAGCTCAGGACAGTAATGGTCTGGGTTGAAATATCTAACTGATTTGCTAGTATGATAGGGATAATTATGGAGGCCTACCAACCCAAGAAAAGTTAGCAGTAGCTGATCCCTTCCCATGACAGGAATGTTTTTCCTGTTCATGATGTTTATGATGTAACTGAGCCAAATGGAGCAGAAATTAACCAGAATTCAATACAGGACATCAATCATTCATAGAAACTATGATGGCAATGCAAGAAATAACCAATGTTTTATTCCATCTGCTTAGTCTGATTACATTGTTAAATGGACTAACTGTTTATGATCTCTATTGAATTGATAACATATATTCTATTTCTTTATTTTCTAAAAAAAGATAAAACAAAATCCTAAAAATTAGAAAATCAAGAAAAATCCAAAAATATTTTTATTGAATCTTTCTGCATTTACATGAGAAATGATAGTACACTTATCTACTATCTTTTGCATCTATTTTTCAAATCAATAAAGACTGAAAAGACTTTGTTTGATATGTCAGCAGGCTCAGCTTGGATGAAGATAAGCATATGTGTGATGAACTAAATCAATATGCATTATGGACCAAAACCATCTTAGGGTATTGGTAAGCAATGATTTTTCCAAGTGTTTGCTTGTGTTGTTACCTAAACACACCATGCGAAAATGATTTATAAATTTCTCATTAATAAAAGCATCTGTTTCTCCTTTGTTGTATGTAAATACAGACCTGGAGTAAGCTTGAGGACAACTTATGTTATGCTGAGCACAAACCTAGTTGTCCTTGCACTAAAAGTGTTGATGCTAAAAAGAATCCCAATATGGATCAAAGCTAAAAGAATCTCAATGAGGGTTAACTTCCAATGTGAAGTATAAAAGAATCTCAATGCGGATCAAATATAAAAGAATCCCAAAGTGGATCAAATCATGAGAATTTATACTCTAAGTAGCCTGGTTCAAGTTATGATAAAGTGCCACCTTACATTTCATGAGGAGGGTTATGCTTCCATACTTCTGAGTGTGGGGTACTCAATTAGCATATCCAATCAAAACCTAAGCATGATAAATTTCACAAACTGTTGAAAATAGATCCTTGCATGAGTTTAAATGGACAAACATACTTACAATGAACATTGTTCTTTGTCTATGTCTATTTCAAACTTTAAACATTCTTAGACGCAGAGGATTTTGGATTAGTATGATCTTATTGCAGTTGAAGGATTCATGCTTGTAAATATCTTAATTTTGTAAAATCTAAAATACCAAATAGATTTGTCTTTTTTTAGTATTTTTATTAGTTTTGGCAGATTTACATGTGTTATTGATTTAAGAGTGAAACTTCCATGCAATACCTCTATCGAGAGGATTTATACTTTTGCAGGTGATGAATTGCACGACATGCCTGAGATGTCGAGAGGATTTATATTTTTGAACTCATTTTCTTTTCCTTTGTTCTTTCTTTCTATTGATTATGTCATAGGCTATCTTGAATATCTTGATGCATTTCAGAAAGAAATACATATCAGCTTCTCCCAGCTCGTTATCTATCTCTATGAAGTGTCTTGTGAATATATATAATGGATATAGGATTCATCTAACAGTCTCACCTCATATCCACTAAATAGCGATATTTTAGAACCTTCTTTTCCTCCCCGTTTCCTTTTAATCACCAACTCATAAGTCTTCTCATCATAGACTACATTGGATATTAGTTTGGACTTGTGAGTTCCAGTAACCATCTTTCTTTTTAAAGATTCTGTTGGTTTTACATTCAACTCTAGAAATACCAACTCTTCAGTTCCTTTCATTTTCTTTATCTTTTCCAGAGGATTGTTGAAAGATTTGGCTTTTTTTATGCATATTGCCTTTAGAGACTTAAAGTTGTTTGTTTTCTTGAACATCTTCAGCATATCTTCAAACTCATATCCTCTATACATAGCATTATGATTGATCAATTCCAGCTTAGCTAATTCCTTCAAATCATGTATCTGTAGGGAATTCACTGAAGCAGGGCCTTCTGGTACAAGATCAAGCAATGCTTCATTGATAAAGCATTGAATAAATCTGGGATACATTAGGAACATATGTCTTCTTCAATCCTGAATGTTGGACAACATTCCATTGAACACATAAGCAGACATATTGAATTGTCTGTTAGTACGCAATGCACAAATAGCTGATGAAGTGGTGATGGGGATGCCATTCCAACCAATCTTCCTCTTAGACAAGCAATGTTGGAACAAATGAATCAGAAATCTCCACTGCAAGTAAACAACCCCTTAACAATCTGTTTTTCTTCAAATCCCCTATCATACCAATGTTGGCAAAGAAGGTCAGAATGTCATCTTCTTCTAGTTCTTGGAGAGAGTTGGCCTTATCCTCAAACTATAGACACCGTCTCACTGTTTGTTCATAGATAACTAGGTGTGATCATCAGTGATCCTTCCAGATATGGTCCTCACACCATCTACTTCATTCACTTCAGCTGTTCCCCATAATGATATGATGAAGTTCTCATAGATGATGGGTCTAACAGTGATGGCATGTGCTACTCTTGTTATGGAAATGAATCTGACCATGTCTCTCAAACCCTCAGATTTTGGTACACCTGGATCAAGATATCCACTTACGTTGTTGAGCTTGCTCCAAGTTAGATTTGCCATTGATCCACATTAAAATTTGAACTTGTCAAAAATTTATGTTTTTGTTGTGAATAGTTTTGACTGCTTTTGCGCTAATGCTTTGACTTTTATGATATTTTGACTGTTGCATTGACTTTTATGATATTTTGACTGTTGCATTGACTTTTATGAAATTTTGACTGTTGCTTGGATTTTTATAAAGTTTTGACCATCGCTTGGATTTTTATGAAGATTTGGTTGTTGCTTGGATTGTTAATTCTTTCTTGGATTGTCAATTCTTGCTTGGATTGAATTGTACATCTGGTGTGATACACATGTCCCAGTTTTGACTGATCTTGGACTTTTGTGCTTCCAAATATCTGTATACACTGAGATACTATGGTATAACTTCCACACCAACACATCCATTTTTTGAATTTTATATTTTCAAGAAAAGCAACAACTGTACAAAATAATTAATATATATATATATATATATATATTGAGATTTTTAAATTTTTATGTTTTTGTGAATATTTTTATAAATTTTTAATTACTCCCCCTAAAGTTTATATCAATGTGGGATAAAAACTCTAAAGATTTTAAAATTTTTGAAAGGAAAATATTTTTGTAATTTTTGATTTTCTTATCTGTTAATGAAGAGGAAATATACCTTACTTGGGATTATATCTTACCATTCACAAGTGCAAGCTATTGTTAGTAAAATAGACAAAATCATAAACATATTGATTGTAGGTATGTTTGTCCTCTTAAACTCATGCTTGATTAGTATTTTGATGCTTGTAATCTTTATCATATTTTGAGTGGATTGAGTATTCAACATGTATCTCACACTCAAAAGCATAGCAAGATCAACCACTAGCATGAAATAGATGGTAGAACTTTTTCACAACTTACATGACCAGGTCATTTAAATTATGAACTCTCATTTTGTTTTAGGGGTAAGAGGATCCTCATTGGGATTCTTTTACTTTGATCCTTATATTTATTTGATCAACATTGGGATTCTTTTTGCACTTCACTTTGGAAGGTGATCCTGTTTGAGATTCTTCTTGTTCATTCACAAGGAATGTAGTCTTTATTAATTCATCCATTTTGGATGTGTTCCACATTGTGAATCTTTTTGGATCATGACATCAACACTATGTGTCTATTTATTCATATCTTTGCTCAACAAAACAGAGGAGAAACTGATGTGGGTGAATGAGATTCATTAGATATGATTACCTGGTGTGCTTAAGTTACTACACACAAATACTTGGATAAGCTAATACTTACTTATACTCTGAGATGAAGACTTCACAATTGAATATGAGCTTTAGTTCATCACAACATGTATCTTCTTTTCCAAGCTAAGCCTACCCACATATCAGATAAGTCACGTTAGTCTTTCAAGATTTTGAAATAAGCAAAGTGAATGATATAATGACTATAATTATATCATTTCCCATTTTGGAGTACATTTCATATTCTTCACCAACACAACTTCTTTTTGTATTTTTATAATATTTGAATATTTTTACAAATTTTAATTTTTACTCAAGGTTAATTATGCCAATTGATTGGACTAAGAATTCAAATCGACCAGGGTCAAATGTCTTAGTGAACAAATCAGCTAATTGATTATTCGTGTGGACCTGTATCAACTTGATTAACCCTTTTTCAACACAGTCTCTCAAAAAGTGATATCTACTTTCAATGTGTTTGGTTTTTGAATACAAAACTTGATTGTTTATTATGAACATGGCAGTTGTGTTATCAATGTGAATTGGTGTGTGCAAGAAGTTATAACCATAATCAAGCATCTGGTTTTGAATCCAGAGAACTTGAGAGCAACAAGCTGATGCTGCTATGTACTCAGCTTCTGCTATTGAAACATACATGTTTTTCTGCTTCTTGCACTGCCAGGAGACCAGTCTGGGACCAAGAAATTGACAACCCCCAGAAGTGGACTTCCGATTGAAGTTGCATCCCCCGTAGTCACTGTCTATGTAGGCATAGAGTTTGAAATTCCCTTATTTTGGATACTATAATCCAAGTGTAGGATTGCCCTTGAGATATCTTAATATCCTCTTTACAACATTTACAGGTGATTCCTTGGGAACTACTTGATATGTAGAACAAACACATACAATAAACATTATGTCAGGTCTACTTGTTGTTAGATACATGAGTGATCTAATCATTAATCATTAGAGATTCTGATCCAGTAATTTGTCATCTCAGTTTGGACCTATCTTCAATTTTGTATCAGCAAGAGTTCTGATAGACTGAAATTCTGTAAAATAAAATTTCTTCAACATGGATTCCATGTATTTTGATTAATCGATGAAGATTCCATCTGCTATTTACTGTACTTGCAATCCTAAGAAGAATGTAAGCTCCCCCATAGCACTCATCTGGAATTTGGAATGCATAAGGTCTTCAAAATCCTTGCAAAGTTTTTTGTTTTTTGATTCAAAAATGATATCATCCACGTAGAGCTGGACTAGCAACATTTCTTGTCGTTTTCTTTTTCTGAATAAAGTCTGATCAATCTTTCCTTTCTCATACCCACGTGTAAGAAGAAAAGATGATAGAGTCCGTACCACTTTCATAGGGCTTAATGTAGACCATACAAAGTTTTGTCAAGCTTGTACACCCTGTGAGGGACATCTAGGTCTTCAAAGCCTAGTGGTTGACTCATATAGACTTCTTTAGAGATTTTGCCATAAAGAAATGCACACTTTACATTCATTTGATACACAGTGAATTTCATGGACACGGAGTAAGCAAGAAAAAGTCTGATGGCTTCTAATCTGGCAACAGGTGCAAACACCTCATCATAGTCTATTCCTTTTTCATTAGTGTATTCCTGTGCAACCTATCTTGCCTTGTTTCTGATAACAATGCCCCTATCATCAGTCTTGTTTCTGTATAACCATCTAGTACCGATAGGGTATTGTCCTTCGGGAAGGTCTACCAGCTGCCATACTTCTTGTTTCTTGTACTGGAGCAATTCTTCCTATATTGCCTCGATCCAGTTGTTGTCTTGAAGAGCCTCTTTTATATTCTTGGGTATAGTATGATAGAGAAAGCAATAAAACAAATAGATGTATGCAATACGTGACTTGCTTCTTGTCACCCGCTCATCTAATTCACCAATGATGCTTGACACTGGATGATCTTATGTAACTTGGTGGTTGGAATTGAGTCACCAGCAATTGATACATCAAAGTTAGAGACATTCAGATCATCTTGGTGAGAGTCACCTTCAGGTTGGGATATAGGTGAATTGAGAAAGTAATCAATGGATTTACCAGCTTCAGCTTCAACATCAATAGCACTTTGAAGACTTTCATAATTTGCATTCACTTCGGTTTCAACTGGCACAATAGCTGGTTTTGGATTTCTAACTTTAGTAGACGGTTCTCCTGAAGGAGTGGGTAGTGTACTAGGACCATCCTCAGTTGAAACACTCTGATTTTGTACTTCTCGTCTAACAGGATCAGCTTGCAATGGAACTTCTTCATCAAATTTATTAGTAGAAGAAGCTGGAATCATTAAAAAGACATCTCGTCTCTCTATTGTTCCAGAAGATCCAACTGATTGTAGGTTACATGCCATTTCAAGAGGTGGTTGAAATTCAGTTGCTCGCAGTCGTTCATTTTGTCAAAACTCAGCAGTCCATTGGTCACAGATCCTTCCATAGTAATTCTACCACCTTGTGATTTTCCATCATTATATATGCTTGAAGTCATGAAGGAGGGAACTGCCTCCAGTCATGTATCGGTAGCATCTGCTGTCCACATACCATAAGCTATTGGACCTATATGGACGACCCTACAAGCATAGAAGAACTAGTTAGAATATGGAACCCAAGCTATAATGGTCTTGGGTTGTCCGCTTCTATTCATTACTGTAACCTTTTGATACTTGCCTCTAGGTTGTGATTTAGATGTTGATGCTTTGAAGACTTTCTGTGGAGTCCTTTTTGATTTAGGTTATGATTTAGAGGTTGATGCTTTGAAGAATTTCTGTGGAGTCCTTTTTGATTTTATTTGATCAATTTCCACTGAGCTGTCTGAAGAGTAGTCAAATCTTTCATCCCTATTTGTATGCAGAAATTAGGCACGTATTTGATTTTCAGAAATCACGTTTGTTTTAAATCTTGGATGAGAACTAAGTGATTGTTTCATATTATGATTATGATTCCTTTTGACACTCTTTGACTGCCATTGATCATAGAAGTCATCATCAGAATTTAAAATCCGTGCTTGTTTAATATGAAACTGACTTCTATTTTTGGCCTTGTCAGTTCAAATTGGTAAAATAGGCTTGTTTTGAGGAACTCTTTAGCCTTTCTATTTAAAGAAACAATCAGAGGTATTGTGATTTGTCCATATCACATACATAACAATACTTGTTGAAGTAACAATTTTTAGTTGAATGATTTTTCATGTCACAGATGGAGCAATACTGATTAAAATAACACTCATCTGTGTTGTGATTAGACATGTCACAAATGTCACAGTATATTTGTTTGTCTTTTGATTTTGATGTGGAGGTTTCATGTGATTTAACAGATTTTAGATTAGCCTCTGATTTTGTTTACAACGAATAAGCAACTTCATTCTTCTTAGTTTCAGTAGATTGTTTCACAATTCTACTGTGCTTGGTCTTTGGAGACTGCTTTTGCTTCTTTTTTACCGTTACTTGACTCCCTTTCAAGTTGGTCTACATCCTCTTTGTTGCAAATGTCAAAACCAACTCTTTTTTTGTACTTTGATGATGATTAAAATTCAGTTTTTATATTTGATCTCTGAACTATGGAAGATTTCTCTTTGGATGATAGAGAAGTTGTTGCTTTACCTTTGTATTTTAATGAAATCTTTTCTGATTTGCTTAAATTTTTTTAGAGATTTAATTTCACTATCAGATCTACTTTTAGCAGAAAATTTCACAGATAATTAGTAAGGCCCTGTTCCCGAAATGCTTAGAGTTGGACATTCATCGCACATAATATATAAAACACGTTAAGATTCATTAAAATAAAATGATAAAGCATCGTAGCGGAATAATTTAACAAAAACACTTCATGCATTAATAATTACTTTTGCTAAATAATACATCGTTGTTAAAGTTACAAAATGTTGTTTAGTTACATTACAAGACACAAATATTATTTCTGCATAAGGCGAATGCCAGTCTTTATTTGACAAGTAGCTTCAACTCGTGCCATCCACAGTAACAAGTTACCTGCCAACTAAAAATGCATAAAAGTCAGTGTTGCTGAGTGAGTTCTAGTTTTATAATAAAATACTTCACGTCTGTTTAAAAATTTCCTTGACTTTCGCACGTGGTCATACATCGTACATACAACTAGATAGTAATCATTATTATCTTTCATCATCGGTCATTTCAGAATTTTTTGCACATTTCATACTTTATCTTTATCTTTCACTTCTATCTAGATCCTGTCATCTGCTATACCCCCACGTCATGCCCAAAAGCTGGTACTGGGCTGAGGTCTATAAATAAACCTCAAACGTTATGCATGAAGCTGACTTTAGTATCGGGGTAAGCGACAAGGATCCTGTTTCATACTTTCTGTCAATCTCAAGGATTAGACCCATGTATTCGTAGGTAAGCTAGTACCCATACAGTTGAGCTAACAACACACGATTATGAACCTCCTTTCATTTTGCTTGTAAGACTTTTGTTCATTTGTTAGGTTCCACTTTTCATTATCATTAACTTTCAGTCCATTACATAATACTTATTCTTAATTAGTATACGTCACACCAAGTAACAAACATCATGAAACATACCTTCACATTCTCATCAAAATGTATAACAAATTGTTGGACCCTGAAAGGATCATACATGCCAATTCAAGTAGTGGATGATAGCTGTTCTGCTGAAATCTCCTAAAGTCCAAGAACTAATGCGGATGAAGAATCTGCATCAACAAAAGAAGACCAAGTGTCGGCTATCCGCATTTGTACATGCGGATGACCAAAGAACAAATGCTGACAAGTATTTGTTCTTTCGCATTAACAAATACGGACAGCCAAACAAATGCTGACAAAGGAACAACACATTCGTATTAACTAATGCGGATGCTCAGCAACAAATGTGCTAAGTGTTTGTTCATCCGCATTTGTCAATGCTGATGACCAAACACTAATACGATAGAAGAAAAACTAATGCTGATAAAGATCAACACATCCGCATTAGTCAATGCGGATGAACAAAAACAAATGTTGATGAAGACCTTTTGCACTTAGTCTAGATTATATATAATGGTAATTTACTCTTTTGTAAAGGCTTCTTGTCAGCCTATAAATAGAATAGAAAACCTCTTATGTAAGGTGACTTCAGACCTTAGACTTTAGACTAACGTTAGACAATCAGAATATTCATTCTTTTGTCCACAAGGTGTTCTGTTACTGTATAGTGCTTAAACCCTAGCATTTATTTTAACTGTTCATCTTAATCAATACAAAGTGCATTTATGAGTATTTCTTGCATTCAATGTTCTGTGATTGTATGATTCTACCGTATAATCACTGACTCAATCATCATATTCGGTCCTTGTTGTTTCACAACAACAGAGAAATTCATTCTCACAACCCAGTCAATTGGTATCAAAGCTTTGACTCTTGGTTCTTCTTCAGATCTTCACAAATCTAAGTTGAACTCGATTGATCTGGTGATTGAGTTGCTGGTAGAGTGTTCGACTACCTCTATTCAGTATACAAGTTGAATATCTGCTGGAATACTTTGATAGTCACTGTTCATTCATAATCAACCTCTAAAAACAAATATGTGAACAGTTGCTTTAACATAAAATCATACCAGAAACATAATCAGAAACTTAATAAAAGAAGTTCTAACAAATTTCTGCCTTACACTCAACAGATCTGATTACATAAGCCTGTTTTGGACTTACTGGACTAGGTGGACTTAAGAATCAACCTAATCTGTATTTAAACAAGATAAAAACAGCTTATTAAAATGGATTCACATAATTTCTCTGAACTTGGTCATACTCCTAAACCTCCTATGCTTAAACACAAATCCGAGTTTAAGCAATGGAAGATTAGGTTTATGAATTATATTACAGGTGTATATCCGGACTATTGGATTTCCATATGTAAAGGGCCTCACATTCCAGTGACACTTTTTACTGATCAAGCTGCTCTATACGAAACCTCAAGAATACCCATAGAGGATCTCACTCTTGTTGATGATGAGTACAAAAAGATAAAAATTGATCTCAAATCTTATTCCATTCTAACTCAAGCATTGAAAATGGATGTGCTAAAAAGGCTTAAGAAGTATGGAATAGCTAAAGCGGTGTGGGATGCACTGTTGATTATGTGTGAAGGCAGCAGTGAAGTAGCTGAAATTAACAAGGATAAACTTGTTAATCAATATGAAACCTTTCATCACTCCAAGGGGGAGTCAATCTAAAAACAATTGCATAGATTTGTGCAGCTGGTGAATGACTTAGAGATCATGGGAGTTACATATAAAGTCAAAGAGTTAAACAAGAAAATGCTTCACAGCCTTCCTGAAATTTAGAAACAAAATGTTACCATGCTGAAAAACACTCTTGATCTAGAAAGTACCACCTTGGACATAATGATAGCCAAAATTAAAGCACTTGAACTTGATGAAAGGAGCAGGAACCTTGGTGGACCTAGAGTTATTAAAGCATATAAATTTCCATCAGACACTCACTCAGTGGAAAATGCCTTCATTACTGAAGATGATGATTTTCTCTCCTCAAGAGATCAAGTGAAGACAACTGGTTTCATTACTGCTCCATCAACAAACAAGCCATCAACATTAGCTTAACCAACAGGGTTCACTGCCACTCCCACTGGTATGTCTGAAGACCAAATATTTGAAGAGCAAAAGGGTACTTATAATGCCTTTGTTGCAAGCTTTGAAGCCTACTTAGGAGGAAGGCTCACTTCTGCCCACCTGATCCAAGAAGACTTGG
>BJCN01056912.1:1198-15830 GCA_018326445.1 Flaveria brownii | reverse complement strand
GTTGATGATGTCTTGTGGGACTTAGAGGTTTTTCTGATCTTGGCTCATTGGTTCTTTTGGTCCAACAAGCTGTAAGCACACTGCCATCTTTGATACCTTGACTACCAAATCTCTTCATTTTAGCACATATTCTATCTTCTCATAATAGTTCTTAAATCAAGGAAACCTTTGCCTAGGTAGTTCGATTTAGAATCATAAATGGGCTCTAAAGGTTGCTTACCAGCATTAGATTCCCAATACCAACATCCATAGATACCTCTAATATCCCAAACCAGCAAATTGAAAACATGACATGCCCAACAAAACAAAGAACTCCTATTCCCTTCCCCACGTAATAAAAATAAACCCAAAGAACCTCCTTCCCCAAATGTGTATACCATAATGGAATATGCACCAAAAGATCCAAAACACCTTATATCCCACAATTACATTACCAGAAAACTAACATATCAACAACACTGACCAGCTCACCTTTCAACCCCCTCCCCAGCCCGTAAGTACCCCAAAAATCCACCTACCTCACAAAAACTACACTCCCTTACCTTGATGATGTATGTGCAGTGTGTGTTACTTGTACCAGCCCTTACCCCTCCCATACCATTGATACTCTTAAGAATATTATTCCTAATCCAAACCCTTCCCACACTCCACTCAATAATAAAGAATGGTCTATGTAGAGTGAGAATATAAGGGAATTTCATTATATGCAGTTTAAAGTTATGTTTGTCCAGGCAGAAATAGTTGAGATCTAGCCCCCTTTCAAACCAGTATCCAATCCCATACATATAAACAACAACATATACTTTCCTGAGGCTATAACCAGCACCTTGACCTTTCTTCATTCAGTTAGAGAGCAATTTTTGCTGGCCTTAAAATACACTTAAAAACCGCAGAACCCAGAAGCCTCTATAGTATCCTTAGAGTAATAGATCTTCAAAGTAGATAATCTCATTTTAACAATCTCATTTTAACCACCTTAATAATTAACTTGAATACATCTGCTACACTTCTACATTTTCCTTGAAAGACCCTTAAATTTCTTTCTTGCCAAATGTAATACTCCATTGCAGCCAATATCAGCCTTTGTAAAATGCTTTTAAACTTCTTATTAATTGGTCTATAGTTGAGGAAAGCAACACATTTCTTTAAATCTCCTTCAGCATCATTTAGATAAGCTTTTCCACTTAAAGCCTGCCATATTTCTTTGTAAAATTCACATTCAAAGAAGAGGTGTTCATGACTATCTTCTTACATCTTACAAAAACCACATCTTTTGTTGCTTTCTCCATCCCAACAACTAAGCCTATCTTGAGTCAATAGTCTATCTTTATATGCAAGCCTTAATATAAAGGAATGCCTAGGAATACTTTGACTATACCATATTAACTTAGTCCAAGGCAACAATGAGTATGTAGGGCCCAAATCCTTAGTGACATTACTAACCTAGTAGGAAATCAGCTTAGCATCATTAGTTCTCCACATTAGCCTATCAATCTGATTAGGCTGAAGGGTGGGGGGATTAGATTCATAGAGAACAGGGAACTTTTTTCTCCATTCCACAGGCCAATTCCACCTCCCTGCATGCAGGATGTCCTTAACTCTACATAAGTCATCAAGCCCAACCCTTTTGATTTCCCTCTTAGAAATGATCTTGAACAAAGGACTTTTGGGGTGCCAAATTTCAAACCAAACCAAGGTATTTTCCCTATTGCCAATCTAAGAATAACAATGATGCCAAATTAGACTTCTACATTTCATAATATTTCTCCAGCTCCAGCACATCCCATCTTGAAGGTTCACATCCCAAAAACTTCTTCCTTTAAGCCTATGAACTTTTATCCATTTAGTCCATATAGTGTCTTTGCCGGATATTAGACTCTAAATATGTTTTGATACAAAAGCAAGGTTTCTTAATTTGAGAGACTTAATGCCCAGACCACCTTGACTTTTAGGAAGACACACTTCCTTCCAACTAACCCTCACTTTTCCCTTCACAGTATCTCCTTGGGCCCATAAAAACTTATTGAGAACTCTCTCAACATCCTCAATCACATTAATAGGTAATAGAAACATATTAGCCTAATAAACTTGCATAGAAGACAAAACAAATTTCACCAATTGAAGTCTACCTGCAAATGATAAACACTTATTCTTCCAATCATTGACCTTCTTCTTTACTTTTTCAACCAACACAACACAATCCTTAGAATAAAGTCTTTTAGCAAGCAAAGGGACCCCTAGATATCTAACAGGATGGTTCCCCACTTTAAAAAGGAGAATCCTTCTGATTCTTTGTTGAATAGCAGATGAAACATTACCAAAAAAACATTGTGCTTTTATTCATATTAGGGAGCAACCCTGATATATTCCCAAACTCTTCCAAAGACTTCTTTAAAATGTCAACAGGTCTCACTTCAGCTTTTGCAAATACAAGGAGATCATCAACAAAGCACAAATGTGCAATACTTAATTGATCACACTTCCAATGATAGTTGAAACCTTCTTCCTCTTTAATTCTCCTCTGAATAATCAGAGAAAGAACTTCCGTAACAAGAGTAAAGAGATAAGGTGACTTGGGATCCCCTTGCCTTAGACCCTTCTTACCCTTGAAAAACCCATAATGATCCCCATTAATGTTTATAGTGTAGCAGGATGTGGTGAGACAAGTCATTATCCAATCAATCATACAAGGGTGAAATCCAAACTTTATCAAGCAAAACTTTAGAAAATCATGATTTACAGTATCATAAGCTTTTTGTAGATCAATGTCTCATTAACTCCTGGGCTAAAAGGATGTTATCACTGATCTGCCTGCCAAGAATGAAAGCTGATTGGTTTTGACTCATAATATAATCTAAGCATCCTTTTAATCTATTACAGATGATCTTTGAGATGCACTTATACAGCACTGAACAACAAGCAATTGGCCTATAATTAGTAACAAAGCTAGGAGGGCTACCCTTAGGAACCAAAGAGATAACAGTAGCATTGATTTCTTTTAACAACTTATCGGTTTCAAAAAACTCTTAAGCAGCTTTAGTAACATCTTCTGCTATAATATCCCATGATGACTTAAAAAATTTAGATTTGAATCCATCTAGTCCAGGGGCTTTATCATCTTTAATGTCAAAAATGTCTCCTTTAACTTCTTCTTTAGTAACTTTACAAACCATTTCCTCAGTAAATCTTCTTGGATTGATTTCACAAACAAGGATTCAGGTCTGTCTACTTTATCCACTTCTATCTTCTTACCCAGAAAATCCTGAAAATGATTAATGAAAGAACATTCAACCTGAGAACCTTCATAAAATTTTCCATCCACTCCTAGCATAGAATTTATTTCGCTTCTATATTGCCTACCCTTAACAACCTTATGAAAATAACTTGAATTTTGATCACCTGTAGCGAACTATTCAACTTTAGGTTTTTGTTTTAGAAACAATTTTTCATCTTCTATAGTAATCTTAGGCTCTTTAAACAACAAAATTCTTTATCTCTATAAGATTGATTTATTGGCTCATTCTAAACAAGGAATTGGGCTTGAGCAAGTTCTTCTCTTAAAGCTTTCACTTTAAGAGTAAGATTACCCTGAGCATGCATAAATTTTCTTAAAGGAGCCTTCAACCCTTTTAGCTTAGAAACAATGTTGTACATACTACAACCCCTGACATTGTTCTTCCATACTCTAGCCATACAAGGAATAAAACCATCTTTTCTTGTAAGTAAATTCCAAAATTTGAAAGGTTTAGGTTTCCATAATCTCTTACAGAGAAAAGAGATAATAGTTGGGGCATGATCAGAGGTAAGAAAAGGAAGAAATTTGGTTTGCAAATTAGGAAAGGAACTCATCAGAGAATGGTTACCCATAACCCTATCCAATTTCTTTAAAACTCCATCCACTTTACCAACGGCGTTATTCCATGTAAATCTAAGACTGGAACTTTTTAAGACCTCTAAACCAATATACTACAGCAGTTTTGAAAATCCTCCATTGAGCCATTATTGGAAGAGGGTCCCACCGAACATTCATCCAAGTTTTATATTTAAAATCCCCTGCAAGTATCCATGGATCAACACCCACCATGGCATTAAACTTGCCCAGATCCTTCCACAAAAGAATAATAGAATTTACTCTTCACATCTTTAGTCTTAATTAGACAATTAATAAACTGATCAGTCATATCAATGACCATAAGGTCCATCACAGCAGGATTCCATCCGATTAAGATTCTAGGCCAATTAGCACAATAATCCTTGTTAGAATAATAGTCCCAGGAACCAAATATTCTATTGTAAACCTTTTGGAGATTATTAGCCCTGGTATAAGTTTCAATAGTACAACATATATCAATATTATTCTCCACCATTAAATCCATAAGTTAGTGTTCAAGTTTATTCAACCCCTTAACATTCTAACATAGAATATTCAAATTCATTTAAGACCTTTGTTTTCACCAGAGCAGCCTAATTCATTAGTTGATTGCTTGTTAGGAGAATAAACTTCCCTTTTGTTAGCATGGTTATTACTTGTACTCTTGCCCATTCCTTTAGAAATGAATCTAGCACTCTCATCTTCCTCTTATTCCACCGCATTTTCAATATCCATCTCCTCCTATACATCCATTAAATTTTTCAACCCTTCAATAAAATCATTCATAAAACACAACTGAGAATAATACCTTTGCTGGACAGGAGCCCATTTAGCAAGTAAGAAGTATCACGAACCACAAGTTTATCAAAGACCTTTTGAACATATTCTTTTTGCTTGAGAGTAAGAGGTATCCCATTAACGACCAACTATATATATATATATTACCCTTGTAAACACTTGTACTAGTTTCATTGATTCCATCATTAAGACCATGTTCACTTGTGACTATTTTGTCATTCCCTTGAACTTCACAAGTCATTTCCTCCAAAATATCAAACCTGTTTCTAACCTTTAGATCCTCCTATTTGCTATCTTTATGATTATCAATATAATTTCCTTGCTTAACCCTGTGCTTTTAAGTAACCTTCATAGCCGCCTTTCCCTTCTCAATAGTAGGATTGAACTTCCCTCCAAAAGCAGCACCAATATTAATAGTACTCTTCTTACCAGTTTGTTTTATATCTCTACCATTACCACCACCCTGCTCCTTTATATTATCCATTATAACATAATTAAACCTCCTACCCTGTTATTGCCATTGAGAATTTTGAGGATATCTTCCTGAATTGTTACATTTATTGCTTGAAGTTTTATTGTTATTTCTTTGAGTTCCACCTCCTTTATTCACAGTTTGAAGTCTCTCAACATCCAGCCTGAACATTACTCCTATCCTGACTATCATCATTCACTTTTCCAACTTCCCTTCTTTCACTCCTTTCTTTAATTTCATTCTTCGTGAGAGGTCTATGATTACAATCTCCTAAAGAATGACCAAAAACTTTTCAAAATTGGCAATGAACAGGAACAACTTGATACTTAATTTTAATAAAAACTTTCCTGCCTCCAGAAGCTTATCCATAACCTCAATCTCCACCAAAATTCTAGCAAATCCCCCAGCTTCTCCAGGCTTAGAGCATCTCAGCTTTGTAGCATTATCAAAGATTAAGGGATTCCTAATACAATTAGCAATTTTACATAAACAATCAATACTCCATAACTCAAGGGGGATGTTTTTCAAGATGGTCCAAACAGGCATTGATTTAGGTTGAACTCTTTCAAGACATATGGCAGGCTCCCATTTCTTCAAACTTAGTGGCACATTGTTGACTACCCAGGGCCCCAATTTCAAAACTTCATTCATCCCTTCAACAGTTTTAAATTTGAAGTAAAAATTCCACTACCATTAGCTGAAATGTCAATTATTCCACATGGCTTTCACATTCTATACAAATTGTATCTAACAAATGCAAGACTCATATTAGCCCCTACTAAATAACCATACATCAGATTATGAAATTTCTTTTGATCCATATCAATATACTTGGGATCTAGCATTACAACCTTCTCCCCATTACCCAAGACTGTCAGGGGAGAGAACTTGATAGTCTTATTAAGAACTGAGGATAGATTCCCCTCTAGGGCCAAAATGTAAGAAGTTGGCCTCTTATTAACCAACTTCTCTTGTTTTTCAATACCATCTTTAGTACCACCAGCTTTAAACATCATAATGTCCACATCCTTCTTGTCTTCTTCAAGCTTCCATGCACTTTTAATTTGAATCTTCATTTCTCTCTTTTTCTTACTTTTTTGTTTTTTATCAAAAATCTCATCTAGTATATCTTTAATTGTCTTCTTCAAGTAAGCTCTCTTCCTTAAGATATTAGTGGAACTTAATCCGTTACTTTCATCATAGTTCACCCTTCCGTCTATCTCACCATCCCCAGTTCCACCACTTAGATCCTGAACTTTATACTCCTTAGTGATAATTCTAGGAGTCAAAAAACTATAATCATCTTCTAATGCCTTTCCCATATTAAAATTCACATTCAACAATTCCTTCTTCATTGATTTTAGGTTTGTTATACCACGATCTTTTGCCTTTTCATTTCCACTGACAGCTCTTGAATCACTAGCTTTTTTATAACCTTAATCACTTTCCTAGTCCCCCGCACTATAGTTGGCTGCTGATCAGTATTATCACCATCAATCTTAGTAACACCTTTAGATTTCAGACGTTTTGCAATAGAAGATTGCCTGTTAGCTAGAATCTCGCCTAAAAATTCTTCCCCTATTAAGTCTCTAAACACCATATCATCTGTTTCAACACAATCCATAACATCTTCTAGAAGTTTAGGCTTACACAACATCTTCCGTTTCAGCAAGAGCTTTTGGTTTCTTTCAGATAACTTAGAATAAAACTTCTCCATACCCTCTTCACTTTGATAAATCAGTTGCTTATGCATTTGACAAAGGATCATCATGTCAAACTTAAAAACCTCTTCTACCTCATTTGCACATAGTGACATAAAAACACCATTATAATATCCATGAAACTCTATGAACTCTTTCTCACTACTATAAAGAACCAAGTTTTCCATTACCATGTCATTGCCATTACTAAATTCTTGTTGACAGTTCAAAGTACAGCTAGAAGTAGAAGTTGTTTCAGAGCTCAAAAAAGGATTAACTGACTCAATCAATTTACCATACTTGGCTATAAAAGCATGATCTAATCTGTGGTGCAAGATTAGTTGCCTCATTTCAAGAGTAAACACTTCATCTACACATGTTTGATTGATAAACGCCATAAATTCAGCTTCAAACTGAACATTATCCATAAATTGTTTAGGTATTCCTTGTAATTTCTCAACAGATTAATCATTTACCTTGCTAGAATTTGCATCCTCAGTGGAACTCTCATCTTGTTTTCCTGACACCTGAGCAAAATTTTGCTCCCTTGGACATCACCCTCTTCGGATTGCTGAATTTGTTGCAAGTGATCACTATTATACTTGTCACGATCCATAGCCATAGTACTAAAACCAGCCAAAGTAATTGGGATATGAATCCCAGCTGAATTGGTGAAAAACTTAGTTCTGGCAACTAGAGTTTCAAATTCCAATTGAGAATCCATCAAATTAAGTTTTGAATCAATCAATTCTAGGAGTGGAACTCGATCCTCCATGAGAACCTGAGCATTACAATTCGAAGAACCTTGAAATCTGATGTTTGGCGGTTTTTCCGACAAGCCACCGTCCCGGTCGACCATCATCGACCGCCACCGAACCTCAAACATGCAATCTCAGAACAATAGTGGCACAAATACAATGAAATAGGACCAGAAGAGAGGAATCGCCAAAATCGCCAGAGCTCAAAAAATCGCACCTGCAAAAACACACACAAAAAACAGACAAATGAAATTCCCTAGGGTTTAGGGTTTAGGGTTTAGGGTTTAGGGTTAGGTTTTAGGGTTTACTGTTTATTGTTTTTGGGTTTAGAGTTTAGGGTTTAGGGTTTAGGGTTTAGGGTTTAGGGTTTCGGGTTTCGGGTTTAGGGTTTAGGGTTTAGGGTTTAGGGTTTAGGGTTTAGGGTTTAGGGTTTAGGGTTTAGGGTTTAGGGTTTTTTTTTTTTGAAAAGGGATAAACCCCGGCAAACTTTATTAATATAAAGAATAAAAAATACAAAGAAAAAGGCTAAGCTCTAAAGGGACATATACCCCAAATTAGAAAAAACAAAGTCCAATGCAAGAGAAAGAGCACAGCCTAAACAAACTAAAAACTAAGTCCCAAAATATAAATTAGGCATCCCAAAGAAAACAAGACTAAAACAATTAGTTCTAACAAATCCCATAAAAACGAAGCTCAAAATAGAAGCCCAATCTCCAAGCCCAACAGCATGAATGCACCAACCCACAATTCTAAAATCTTGAACGCAGCCCATCTTGTGGAAAAGGAGAAGTTAAGCCCAAAGAGCGAGCCCAGTCTACAGTATGTGGCAAACAACTTATCCAAATCAACCAGAAGTAGGCTTGAATTAAAAGTGGGAGCCCAAAAACACTTTCAAGAAATAACCACCAAGCCGTCCATTCCTTGTAGCAACCGCCCGTAACTCTGAGAGATGGAAGATATAACAGCATTTCCTTTGACAACCTTCTTTGCATAAGATCAAGCAGCATCTCAATGATAATAGCCCAAGAGAAGACATCCAGTGGCTGCATAATTTTGTCTTGCATGATTATCTTCTCAAAAGTCCAATTGCTGCAATTCCATTTGAAATCCACATGCATTAACCGCCAAGCATTCCTCAGCCACTTTTGGATGGAAAAATCATTGACACTCCAGTTCCAAGCTCTTAATAAGAATGCATATCTCCAACCTGGAAAAACCCAACCCAGAACCCAGATGACCCATCCTACCTCACCACTACACACAACACTCCAAGAAAAAAGATTAGATTCATAAATAAGCCCAATCCTAGACCCACCCAAACCCCAAAACTATACTAGCTGTAACACTCCCCAAACCCAGCCTTTCCCCCCTCTCAAAAGTGTATTGTGAGATTGAGTAGATATAAGGAAATTCAAGTGGCCATTAAAAGTCTCTAACAGGTTTAACCCCCAGAATGAAAAGCAACCAGGAATTCCTCCAAAAAACCACCAACATAACATTCCTCTCATACCCAGACTAATAGTGATCATCCAGACTTATATTGAAACCCTAAATAATTGCAGCCTCCCTAGTGAAGACAGAATCCCTCATAACCAAGCCCATGAGTCTTAGCTTGATTGTCTCACTAATAATAGCACATAGGTCCTCCAAACTTCGTTGCTTACTTTGAAAAAGCCTCATGTTCCTTTCTTGCCAAATAAAATACACCACAGCCCCAAGAACCAATCTTTGTATCACACTCCAGACTGTTTTGTTAATAGGCCTTGCAATTAAAAAATTAATGGCATTATGCCAATCATCAGGGCAATGGAACAACTTAGCCTTAGGCTTAAAATAATTCCAAACTCTTTTGGGGAAATCACATTCAAAGAATAAATGACTATGGGAATCCGGTTGCAGCTTGCAAAAACCACATGTCAAATTAGCTTCAATTTCCCAACGACCTATCAAATCATGTGTTTTTAGCCTTTGCTTAAAAGCTAACCAAAGTATAAACGCATGCCTAGGCACACACTTACTGAACCAGATCAATTTGTTCCAGGGGACTCTTTCACCATCACCTTCTAATTCCAAAAACACCTGCTTAGTGGAAAATTGAATTAGGGAGTTCTTAGTTTTTGAGAACCACAGCATACAATCCCTCTTTGTGGGGTTAATAGCAGGGACAGGAATATTAAAAAGCCCCAGAAACTTTAATCTCCATTCATCTGGCCAAGCCCATTCCCCATCAATAATAACATCAGCAACTTTAGAATCCAAGGGGAGTCTAGCTTCATAGATTTCTCTTTTAGTGATAAAGTCCCCAAGTGGACTAAGAGGGTGCCAATAGTCAAACCAGGTAGAAACATTCTTCCCATTCCCCATTTTTGGCCTGATAAATTCTCTAACATCATCTCTACATTGTAAAATCTTTCTCCAGCTCCAACAAGAGTCATCTTTGATGGGAATATCCCAAAAGTTTCCACCTTTCAATTTGAAAGTTTCAACCCACTTTACCCATAAAGAATCCTTTCTATTTACTATGTTCCATATGTGTTTAACCATCAGAGTTGTATTCCATATAAATAGGTTTTTGACACCTAATCCCCCTTGCCATTTAGGTTTGCAAACATCTTTCCAATTGACCTTAGCCTTTCCTCTTTGGAGCTCACCTTGATTCCATAAGAATCCCCTACAAATCTTGCCAATCTCCTTTGTCACAGAGACCGGGAGAATGAAGACTGAAGACCAATAAACTTGAATAGAACTAAGAACAGAAGAGAATAGTTGTAATCTTCCAGCAAAAGACAAAGATTTGTTCTTCCAATCCATAACTCTTTTTTTACCTTATCAATTAAGCTAAGACAATCCTTGTGATATAATCTGCTAGAGATGAGGGGGACACCAAGATATCTCACTGGAAGGCTGCGAACCTCAAAGGGCATAATCCGTCTGATCTCTCCTTTAATTTCATCTGAAACATTACCAAAGAAAACAACACTCTTGTTCATATTTGGCTGCAAACCAGATAGACCACTAAACTCTTTCAAAGCTTCATCGAGGGTTTTGACAGACTGAGTATCAGCATGACTAAACAGGATCAGGTCATCAGCAAAACACAAATGAGTAATCATCAAGTCTTTACATCTCCAATGATACACAAATACATCATCCTCCTTAATCTTCCTTTTGAGACATAAATTGAAACCTTCCATGATAAGAGTAAATAAGTAAGGAGATAAGGGGTCTCCTTGTCTTAATCCCCTTTTTCCCTCAAAGTAACCTATAAGATCACCATTAACAGACATCATATAGGAGGGGGTAGAAACATATGTCATAATCCATTCTATCATACAAGGGTGAAAACCAAATCCCAGAAGACAAGATTTCAGAAATTCCCATTCAACCGAATCATATGCCTTTCTAATATCAATCTTAAATGCAACTTTTGCCTCCCCCCTATCCCTATGGTAGTTTCTCATCAACTCTTATGTAAGAAGAATATTATCACTGATCTGTCTCCTTGGAATGAAGGCACTCTGATTTTTGTCAACAACCATATCCAAGCTTCCTTTAATCCGATTGACAATAACTTTGCTAATGCATTTAAACAAGACATTGCAGCAAGAAATAGGCCTAAACTCAGCAACATTTAGGGCATTAGCATGTTTAGGGACCAAAGCTATTATTGTAGCATTCACCTCCTTCAGTAATTTGCCATTAGCAAAGAATTCTTGAACAGCTGCACACACCTCATCACCAATTGTATTCCAAGCAGCCTTAAAGAATTTAGACGAATAACCATCCGGTCCAGGAGCTTTATCATCTTCAATATCAAAAATTGCCGCCTTAATTTCATCAGAAGTTACCTCCTTTATCATGGCCTCAACTGCCCTTTGGGGAATCTTTCTGTAAAAAAACTCAGCAGGACATTCAATACTTCTAACTTCACTTTTTTCACCCAGCAAACCTTTAAAATATTCTACAAATTTCATCCCAATTTGATCACCATAATAACAAGTACCCTCATTATCAATCACAACCTCAATCCTGCTTCTATTCAGTCTTCCATTAATAGCTTTGTGAAAATACTTTGTATTTCTATCCCCTTCTCTCAACCAATCCACTTTAGACCTTTGTTTCAAGAGTAATTCCTCATCAAGGACAGCTTTATTAAGTTCTTTCATGCAGTCAGCTTCTTGTTTTCGAATGTCATAATTTGTAGGTTCCTCAACAACTCTTTTTTGAATATTCCCCAAATTTTCCTTTAGATTTCTGACTTTCTCAGTCAGATTACCTTGATCTATATGAAGCTTCCTCAATGGCTTTTTCAATCCCTTCAATTTTGATACCACAGAAAACATAGTGCAGCCTCTAACACAAGTGTTCCAGCCCTTTACAACAGTAGGCATAAACCTGGGCTTCCTAGTTAAGTAATTAGCAAATTTAAAAGCCTTAGCCTTAGCTTTTTGAAGCTCAGGTATACTCAGCACAGCAGGAGTGTGATCAGACAATAAGAATGGATGAAATTCAGCTTTAGCATAAGGGTAGTCACACATGAATTGCAAATTCCCCGTAATTCTATCCAATTTCTTTAGAACACCAGAGGCTTTACCAGGCTTTTGATTCCAGGTATATCTCAGGCCAGACATAGACAAGTCATCACGTTCCAAATCAGCTAAGCATTCTTTAAATTCTGCCATAGAAGCTGTGATATTAGAGGGACCAGCAGACCTCTCAGATGGGTCAAAAATAACATTAAAATCTCCAAGGACCAGCCATGCCCTATCTTTTATGATATTATTTTGTTCACCAAGAGCCTCCCACAATTTCCTTCTGCCAATCATTTTAAAATGCCCATAGACAAATGAGCAAAAGAAACCCTTTTGCCCATTAATAGGAGAAACATAACAAAAAATAGTCTGATTAGATTGACTCAAAACCATCACATTGACTGAATTAGGGTCCCAAGCAATTAGAATTCTAGTGTACCCCACACAACTAGAAGCATTAGAGATCCACTCCCACCTTCCAAAGATCTGAGTATACACTCTATCCATATTCTTTTTGTAAATAGGGTTTCAACTAAACAACAAACACTAATCCCTTCCAAGGAAATTAGCTCTTTAACTTGATTATGTTTGGAGGCTTTATTGAGGCCCCTCACATTCCATGCAACAACTTTTAACATGAGGAAACATTCAAAGTAGCAGTTCCAGCACTTACATTCTCTTGTGCTGCAACAATATTCCCATCAGAGCCCTCAACCATAAATTCAGCAGTCCCCCCATGATCAGACTCAACATCTTCCATGAGCATATTATGAACATCACATTGCCAGTAGAAATATTTTTTCTGATTTTTAAACCATCCATCCAATATTCCCATAGGGGGTAACTCCCTTCTATCCATAAACTCATCAATCTCAGCTTTTTCATCATAATATAGACCTGCTTCAGTATCAAAGTCAGCTTCAATATTCTCCACCTCATCATCATACAACTGTCCCCCCTTCCTAAGAATCTCAAATCTATTAGCCATTCTCTTACTATTGGCAGTTACTCCCTCCCCCTTAGCCTTTGTAATACTAGGGATTCCCATCCCCTTACCACTTTTGCCACTTTCTTGAACATCCTCATTGTTCACCTTTTCATTTGCCTTGACTCCTGATGTAGAAGCACCATTCTTATTCTTTGGAACATAAGTTACAGAACTTTTCTTGCTCTTCACCCCCTGATTAACTACTTTCTTCCCCACATTTTTAGTGTTACTTTGAAATCTCTTTTGACCACCTCTTTTCAATTTAGGTCCCACTTTAGTTCTCCCCTTACTCTGCTCAAAACCATCTTTGGTTCCAATCCCTGAATTGTCTTGAATCCCCATACTATGTTGTCTATTAGAAACCACAAATCTATTTTGAGTGCATAATGGAAGAGGTCCATCATAACCTTTCAACCTATTGAATACACTAGTTCTCCTAATACTAGACCCCTTACCACCATCATTCCCTTGACTTTGAAAGTTCTTAACAACTCTGTTCTTTCTACCCACTCTCTGAAAACCATCCAAATCCCCCTGCTCATTATTGTTGTCACCCATATTAGACTCCCTCACAGTCGTCTCCCTTGCACTTACTTCCTCAGTAGACAAAGGTCTAAGTACACACTTGTCAAAAGTATGACCAAACACACAACAATGACTACACCTTGGTGGTTTCCATTGGTAGCTAACTTTAAACTGAGCAACCTTTCCCTGATTTTTACCCATAGGGGGGTAATGTACCTTAATATATTTAGGTAAGTCCAAATTAGCCTTTACCTCAACTAAAAATCTGGCAAATCCCTCTCTCCCCATATTATTCACACACCTATCATTAGTTAGCTTATCAAGACTTATAGGCTCACCAATACAACTGATAATAGGGCTTAAATTTTCCTCAGTCCATAATTCCAATGGAAGATCAACAATAGATGCCCATATAGGCACCCTTTTTGGTTCAGCTTTGTGCAACACCAAATTCGGCTCCCATTTTTTAACACATAAAGGAACATTATTAATTACCCACGTACCATACTCCAACACATTATTCATCCCCTCCTCATTCTCAAATTTGAAAAAGAAAAAGCCCGAGCTATTACTAGCAATATCAACAACCCCAAATTGTTTCCACATCCTTTTAAGATGATAGTTGACATAAGGAAAAGAGAGTTTAGCTTCAACTAAATAGCCATAAAGATTCAAAGAACAAGAAGTAACAGAAGCCACTAGATGTTCTTTTTTCAGTTTAACAACTTTCTCCCCAGATGGGAGAATAGTTGGGGGCACATAACGAAGAACCACTTTATCCATAATTTTTTGATCACCTTTAACAGCACCACTATAAGACATATCAACATTAGTAGCAGCCCCTGTTCCTCCTTTCGAAGCAGTGAACACTAGGGGACTGCTTACAGGGTCTTTTATACTATCAGCACCCCCTAGATTCTTTCCCCATGTTAGTACCAAGAACAGGTCCACCACCCAAAATAGAAGATTTAGAAGCATTAACAGAATC
>BJCN01056910.1:0-11168 GCA_018326445.1 Flaveria brownii | reverse complement strand
AATGTGGGATAAATGTAGGGTGTCACAATCACCCCCCTTTGGACTCATCGTCCTTGATGAGCCCAAGTAGTCACCATTCTTGGTGAGGTATGTCCCACATCCCGAATGACACATGAGTGACTCTGATACCATTCTGTAACCCCGCCCCTCATACCACCAATATTGTCTGTTTTACCCACGAGTAGCTCACGGATTTTCTTTTGGTTGTCCGAGTGAAAACTTTCAAGGGAGGTCACCCATCCCTGGATTTTTGCCACCTGAGCACTCTTAACTGTGAAGTTCTCCTCTTATTTACAGCCAATACGCTCAAAACGCGTTGGTAATATTAGAGACCAGAAATTCCTTATGAACCAGGAATCTATTCTGTCCACGACCAATGTGAGATAAATGTAGGGTGTCACAATAATATTGGTGGTATGAGGGGCCGGATGCTACAAATAAAATGAATTCATGTATCATTTTGAGAAGTTGTACATTCCATTTTCATAAATCACGGGACATGATTTTTGAGTGAATAATACTTTGGGTGGAATTAAAAACTTAATTAAGTTTGTTGATTTATTAAATTAGACCATATGATATCTTGTCTGAAAGATGTGGTTACATAAGATGAAAACATGATGAAGAATATAGTCACTTTACAATTATCAGTGCCTTTGGAATAGAATTTGATTGAAATTTTCTAATATTTTTTTTCTCGTCTCTGGTTAACAATTTTTATTTTCGACCTAGTTTTGGCTAGATGCTCTTGTGTTTTTAGTATATTTGTGGTGGTTTTCTAATATTTCGTTTAGTTTATCTGGAGAAAACTATACACAAATGAATTTTCATAATTCGTTTATGTTCAGATGTTAAGATCCTATATCAACACCAAAAAGTATAAAGGAACAAAGGAATGAACATATAAATTTAACACATAACAAAAGATTAAGATGCAAATTAATTTAGACATACAAAACAACCATAATTTGAAAATTATTATTCAAAGACCTTAAGTTTAAACAAGTTCTGTAAGAGATCAAAACAAATAATTCACTACTAAAGTTTATAAAAGTTTTAAATTCTCACTCGTTTAATTATTTTGGTTAATATATATATATATATATAACAATCGAATAATAACAAACAAAACCCACACCAGCAACGAAAACAAATTATCGAACGTTCGTACATAAAATGAACATGAAAAACTATTCATGTTCCTTTTTTCTGTCGTGTTCATTCATTTGATTTGCTAAACACTCAAGCTTGCCTCCATTAGTCTACAACCCTACTAAGAACAATATATATATATGAGATAACCTGAATACTATTGCTTTATATAGATATGCTCCATGCTAATTAATCTAGATATATAAGCATTCAAAAGTTTACTGTTTTATTGATCTTTCTGCATGTGCAGGTAAACGTTCAACAAAGGATCCAAATGAGATTAAGATCAAGAAGGAGTTCTTGGGAAAGATTCCTAGACAACAAACATAGGATAATTATTGATCCTAATGATACCATCTCCAGATTGCCAGAAGCTGTACTGAACCACATCATTTCTTTCCTCCCATATTCAGATAAACTTCATGTTGGTTTTCTGTCCAGAAAATGGAGACGACTAGACGCACAGAACCAAAACACACTCTCGCTAAGCAGGTGCAGATTGAATGATCAGATGGAATTGTCAAAGATTTTGAATGATGACTTCCACTCAGTTGAGGTTCTTACTCTAACAAAATGTTCAGGAACTAAAGAACTGAAACTTGTGAATTACAAATTAAGAAGTGTTAACTTCTACTTTTGTGGAAGTTTGAAGCATCTTGAGCTAAGGACACCATTTCTTGAAAGTTTCCGCTTTCATGGAACTAGTGCGCTCAGGCCATGCAGAATCGATTTTGGTATTTGCAAAGAACTGAAGGTTGTGAGATTAGAAGGGGTTGCTATTAATCACATGGACTGCAACATAACTTTTCCAGTTCTTCAGACTTTGAGTCTAAATGGATGTGATATGAGTGGAAGTATAAGCATATCAAGTATTACTCTTGAAGAATTATTTTTGTCGAGGTTAAGGAATCCTATCACCATTGATGCCCCGAACCTAGATACTTTTGAGTATCGTGGCAGTATGATAATCCCCTTTGAAAACATGAATTTTCCCAATCTTTCATCTGCTAGAATTGTGTTAAACCCTTGTCAGTACCAAAAACGCGATGAAGAATGGTTCAGTAGACTAATTAATATGCTTAAATGCCTGAAGCATACTAAATGGTTGGAGTTTCATACTAATTCTGACAAGGTATGATTGGAAATTTAACACATCTTGATTGAGTTTATTTATACAATTATATTTGTTTAGTGCATATTATACATTTGCTTTCATGCTACAATGTAGAATATCATGGTTCCAAAAGTACTTAGAAAAACACTTGTTCCTCCATTTGATGGATACCTTTCAATGCAAGTATGGACAAGCTCCGGATCAAGCAATATTGTTGATTTTACAGATGCCATGCTTTGGATTTCACCTCGTGTTGGCTATCTGAGAATTGAAAATCACAAATGGGATTTTATTCTAGAGGTATCATACGCGTTTATAGTCTCTAAAACAAGTAGCTAGTGTCCTTCATGAAAGTTATGTTAAATGTTGTAATCTTCCTTCTCTTTGTTTAATTGTGGTGACAGTTGGACCATCAGGAATTATTATCAGGAACACGTGACAATTCTTGCAGCTTCTGCACCTCACATACAATAAAATGTTGGCGCCATTCGGTGATTAAGTATGCATTAGAACATAGTTGGGATGAGCTCGAGATGGAAATAGTGTCATATATCAAGAAAAATCTAAAGAAGGTTGGACGTGTTGCTATTGAACGAGAGATATTCGGATAGGGTAGAGTTGTTTTAGTAAAGTGTTAAAGAGGGTTTGAATGATTTCAAAACTAAGATCCTCAACTTGAAGTATTATTATCGTACTTTGAACATCTCAACTTGGAGTAATTAGTTATTTTGTTGGAAACAGATCACTAATTAGAGAAAACGTAGCAAATAAGAGCATATGATCAACTAAACGAGTTTTATGCTCGTCTGGCGGACGGGTACATACCTTAGAATAACTAGGTCGTTAATTTGTAGGGCTTGACCTTAAGTTGATAACCACGACTAACACGTATATATATACCATTTAATTAGAACTAAAACTTCATTCACAAAGAACACTTAACATTTCATGCTTCAATTCTTTGACACTGGTTGCAACCAATAGGTTTCTTTCTTGTTTTTAACTCCAACATGGAGACATTAATATGGCTGCAAATTTAGAAGAAACTCATGAGCAGCTGTTTTTTATAGCCTCACATAAAATAAGAGAGACTCGTTTCAAAAATAACCGTAACTGATTACGACCCGAATCCAACGAAGATTCCTACAGTCACTTCATCGGGTTTTTCTAGTGATTTGGATTGCCACTTCCCATGCAACACAGGAGCTAGCTCACGTGAACGCATGCAATTAAACACATGACCCCAATTCCTTTTTATTTTAATATGTTGCTAGTTATTATTTCCTTTTATTTTATTTCAATAACTTTTCTTTATGTTGCTTGTCAAAGTTGTTAGTTTCTTTTATTTAATTTGTGCCAAGACAGTAGTAGTGGGATCATGAAGATTATTCCCTGACTTTTTTTGGCTATTAAAGATTCTCTCTGTATCATCTTGTGAATTTTCCTGTATCCTAGCTCACTCGTTTTGGCATTCGAGTAGTGATCAAAGGATCATGGTTCCTGTCACCTGTGGTGTAACTGTAGCCGGAGATTGTATCGTTGCCCAACGGTTGGTCGAGTTGTATATCTGTAAATCCATCCCCTTCCCTAAACCCCATAATCAAAGCTAAGCTACAAGAAAATAATATCAAGATTCTAGACTAATGGTGGACAGATAACCAATTAATAAATAACAAATCTTCAAACAACTGTTCACCCAGGTGCAGACTTATGTTGATGGCATCGGAATCACAAGAATACGATGAATTTTCGCAAGTATATAGAGATGTATGTTCAGCTTTTACGAGTGAAAATAATGTTTTTTTGGACGGTGACTTCATTTGATTTTGATATTGAAGAAAATGATGAACTTAAGTTGAAGTAAAATAATTGTTTATCGCAAAAGATTGGAATAATAATATAACAAATTTATCTGAAGGAAAAAAATATAATTGCTATTTGCCTCAAAGTAATTTAGCTTTTCATATTTTATTTATTGACCCAACCGGCCTGAACTGATCCGAAAATTTTTATGTCCGCTTTAATAAAAATGGCGTATATAAAATCAGTGACTCCATGGAAACAAATTTCTGGATCCGTCAATGTGTTCACCCAAAACAACTTTCATGGTGTTTAAATCGAACAAAGGATAGTAATTACCTGCGGCTCCGGTGGTGTGTGGCAGCTTGGCCAGATTCGACTCAAGCGACAGCAAGCGATGGTACTGTAATCGCAAATTGTGGTAACAACACGTACATGCTTTGCCATGGTGTTGTTCACAGGCTCCGTCAACCATCGTATATCAGTGTAGGTATCCTAGCGTGTCCATTTGTTTGAATTACACACATTAGAGCTTGCTTAGCGGTTACATGAAGAGATATCGAAGGTGGATTATTTTTTTTTGAATGTCCAACGAATAATTTTTAAGCCCGGTCACCCGTGTAAACCCGTTGGTGAAAAGTCACCCACGCCCGCGAACAGGGACAATGCTGGTGACCCGGCTCGCCCACCATTCCAAGGGAAACCCACCACCGGCCCAAAGGTCCACTGTAGTAAAACCCTTGACTCGCTTGAAGCATATTGCACCTAGTAAGACTCAAACCGATGACCTCCACTTTAAAAAGTCATAAGGTGTCTCCTTAAACCAATTGATCTAGGACTCATTGACCCAAAGGCGGATTATATATGTGGGTAAAATAAAAGAGGTAGGATTGTGGGGTAAGTGGGATGGTATAATATGGGACAACTTAACTGGTGATTTACCCATTGCCAATAACCTCTCGTAACTCTCAGCTTAAAACATATACTATTTCCATACTTTGTTTTTCTTGTACTAGATATATATTAAAAACATTAACTTTTTATATGTAAAGATTTGATAACATCATCCGGTTCTTAAATTCGGTTTGACCGAGCCGACTAGTGAACCTTTAAGACGATGATCGGTTCGTTGTCCGGTCTAGTTTTGAAAATATTAAATATTTCTCACTTAAAATTTTTTGAGTACTTGTATCACCCAATTTCATAACCATGTATGTTCATATTTCTTTTTAAATCTACACCATAGTTATACTCATAACCAAACAATATGCATAGCACATATGTACACCCGTACGTGTATATATCCTACTTGTAACCACTTAAAATGTTGTTTAATTCTGGATTAGTCAGCACTGAATCTATGCATGTTCTATTTTGACACTAAAAGTCTCATCTTGTCACTCATCAGGTAGTTGAGTTATGATCCAGCATGTGCGCCAAGCTCGATCTATTGTAGAAAATGGATGGTTTGCATTGTTTTAAAGACTTGTTTATCAAGATTTGAGTTAAGTTTTGAATCTACATGGTAATTGCAATACTCAAATGGTGTATGTTCTGAATCTAGTTGGTTGGTACGAGATGCAATGGTGTTACATTTTCCAAAAATGTATCTTCATTTTACGCTAGAGAAAAACATTGATAAGCATGAAATAAGTTTCATAACTTGTTGAAATATGTTTTAACCATCAACATTTAATTTACATAGATATGATCTTTAATGAATAAGCTAAATATTGTCTACTAAATAAGGGTGTTTGTGAATCGGAATTTGATTCGGATCGGGTATCCGGGTTTTGGATATTGTATTGTATTTAATTTGGGGGAAGAAGCTATATTCAGGTTAGCTTTTATCAAAACCCTAGAATCAAGTTTGGGGGAACATCGTTTTAAGGAGATCACGACGAGTCAAGACGTTTCACGCTCCACTGAGTGTTAGCAAATCATCAAAGTTATAGTCTCGCAGTGTTAATTTCTTGCCTAGTAAGATCAGTCATCATAAATCCAAACTTTGTTTTCTATTTGGGTAATTGATTTATGGTACTCATGATTAAAAAACCTTAGAATCAAGTTTGGGGGATCGATCACCATTTTAAGGAGATCAGGATAAGTCAAGAAGTTTCATGTTATAGTCTCGTAGTGTTAATTTCTTGCCTGGTAAGATCACTCATCATAAATCCGAATTTTGTTTTACGATTTGTAATTGATTTATGGTGCTCATGATTAACATCAATTTGGGGGAAGGAGCTACATTCAGGTTAGCTTTTATCATAACCCTAGAATCAAGTACGTACGTACACCGTTTTAAGGAGATCGCAGTAAGTCAAGTATTTTCATAGTTTGTTAAGTGTTAGCAAATCATCAAAGTTATTGTCTCCCCGTGTTAATTTCTTGCCTGGTAAGATCAGTCATCATAAACTCGAAACTGTTTTCCATTTGGAAATTGATTTATGATACTCATGATTAATGTCATTGTATTCTGATAGCATTCTAGGTTATAAGCAACTGATTTATGTGTATTCTATTGTTTTTCACTTGAGAAAGTAAGAATGTAAGTGCAACTTCATAGCAAAAAATCCAAATTTCTGATTTGAGATCGATAAAATGAATATGTGATCATGCTAGTCCTGGTGATCTTCATGAGTTTGTGATCGTACTTATGAGATCAATAAAATGAATTCATGTATCAGTTTAGTTGATCATTTTGAGAAGCTGTATATTTCATTTTCTTGGGTTATGGGACATGATATTTAATTGTTGAATAATACTTTGATAGGAGTTAAAGACTTAAGTTTGTTGATTTATAACTTAATTAGATCATATAATATCTTGTCTGAAAGGTGTGTTTACATAATTAAGATGAAAACATGATGAAGAATATAGTCATTTTACAATTATCTTGTTAGTGCATTGGAAATAAGATTTGACTGAAAATTTCTAATATTATTTTCATCATATCTAGATAACAATTTTCATAAAATTTCCCACCTAGTTTTGGTTAGATGCTCTTCTATTTTACCTTATTTGTGGTGGTTTTTATTTAGACATACAAAACATCCATAAACTGGAAAAAAAATGATTCAATTAAAATCTTAACTTTAAACAAGTTCATAGACAATCTAAACAAATAATGCATATATTAGTGCTTCTAAAGATTTTAAACTCACACTCTTTTAATTATTTTGGTTATAAATATACTCGAATATTAACGGAAAAAAACCCACCAGCAACGAATTAAGTAAAAGAACAAATTATCAAAAGTTTGTACATAAAATGAACAAACTGTTCATGTTTCTTAATTTTTTCTTCGTGTTCCTTAGTTTCCTAAATATTCAAAATTGCCTCCATCAGTTTCTTTACAACCCTACTAAGAACAATACATGATATAAACTAAGTGCTATCTTGCTTTATATAGATCTGCTCAATGCTAAATTGCTAATTAATCTAGCAAATATATAAACATGCAAAAGTTTACTGCTAATTTATTGATCTTTCTGCATGTGCAGGTAAACCTCCAACAAAGGATCCAAATGAGAAGACATTCACGAAGGTGTTCTTGGGAAAGATTCTTAGACAACAAACATAGGATAATTATTGATCCTAACGATACAATCTCCAGATTGCCAGAAACTGTACTGAACCACATCATTTCTTTCATTCCATATTCAGATACACTTCATGTTAGTCTTCTGTCCAGAAAATGGAGACGACTCGACGCACAAAACCAAAACACACTCTCGCTAACCGGGTGCAGATTGAATGATAAGCTGGAATTGTCAAAGATTTTGAATGATGACTTTCACTCAGTTGAGGTTCTTACTCTAAGAAAATGTTCAGGGACTAAAGAACTGAAACTTGTGAATTACAAATTAAGAAATGTTAGCTTCTACTTTTGTGGAAGCTTAAAGCATTTAGAGCTCAAGACACAATTTCTTAAAAGTTTTCGTTTTTATGGAACTAGTGTACTCAGGCCGTGCAGAATCGATTTTGGTATTTGCAAACAAATGAAGGTTGTGAGATTAAAAGGGGTTGCTATTAATCACATGGACTGCAACATAACTTTTCCGGTTCTTCAGACTTTGAGTCTAAACGGATGTGATACGAGGGGAAGTATAAGTATATCAAGTATTGCTCTTAAAAAATTATCTTTGTCGAGGTTAAGGAATCCTATCACCATCGATGCCCCAAACCTATGTATATTTGAGTACTGTGGCAGTATGATAATCCCCTTTGAAAACATGAATTTTCCCAATCTTTCATCTGCTAGAATTGAGCTAAAACCTTGTCAGTACCAAAAGCGCGATGAAGAATGGTGCAGTAGACTAATTAATATGCTTAATTGTCTGAAGCATACTAAGATGTTGGAGTTTCATACTAATTCTGACAAGGTATGATTGGAAATTAAACACATGTTGATTGATTTTATTTATACATTTATAATTATTTAATACAACTTACTATTGTACATTTGTTTTCATGCTACAATGTAGAATATCATGGTTCCAAAAGTACTAAGAAAGACACTTGTTCCTCCATTTGATGGAGGCCTTTCGGTGAAAGTACAGACAAGCTCCAGATCAAGCAATATTGTTGATCTTACAGATGCAATGCTTTGGATTTCTCCTCGTGTTAGCGATCTGAGAATTGAAAATCCCAAATCGGAGTTTATTCTAGAGGTATCATACGCGTTTATAGTCTCTAAAACAAGTAGCTAGTGTCCTTCATGAAAGTTATGTTAAATGTTGTAATCTTCCTTCTCTTTGTCTAATTGTGGTGACAGTTGGAGCATCAGGAAGTATCATCAGGAACATATGCTAATTCTTGCAGCTTCTGCACCTCACATACTCTAAAATGTTGGCGCCATTCGGTGATAGAGTATGCATTAGAACATACTTGGGATGAGCTCGAGATGAAAATGGACTCATATATCAAGAAAAATCTAAAGAAGGTTGGACGTGCTGCTATTGAATGAGAGATACTCGGATAGCGTAGATTTGTCTTAGTAAAGTCGTTAAAGAGGGTTTGAATGATCATTTCAAAACTGAGATCCTCAACTTGAAGTTATTATTATTATTATCGTACTTTGAACATCTCAACTTGGAGTAATTAGCTATTTACAAATTAGCGGTTTTTTACTACCAAACCGGTTCGAGTTGGAAATATAGTGTGTGACTCTAACGTACCAGTTTCTTTAAACCGGTTTGGTTTAGGACCGGTTTTCATGAGAGGTAAACTGATACTATTAAAACTAATTAGACCAGTTCTAAACCAATTCTAGCCAAACCGGTTCCCTTTTTTGTGTGTTATTTTAATAACAAAAAAGCAAACATTACAACTTACAAATAACTAAAATTATCTTTTCTATGGAATACTTAAACATAAAAAATGAAATGTATAAAAAATAACAATTTTTTTCTCACTAAATTATATCCTAATTACTTCGTTTTTGAGTTGTGAGTCTTGCAATCATTGTGTTTTTACAAATGCACCGGTCTGTAAACCGGTTTGATGGGAGAACGGGTTTTAAAACCGGGTTGGTTCCTTAATTAGGGGCCCGATCGACCTGCTTGGGAACCCAATAAATCGAGACGCTTTGAAACTGGTTTGGGCCGAGTCGGTTTTTTTAACACATCTGCTTAATTGGTAACTGCTTATAACTAAGAGAATTCTAAGCAAATAAGATCATTTGATCATGTAAAGGTAGAAAGCCAACCCTTTTATTTATTTATAATGTTAAAATGGTAAAAATAATATAAGAATTGTCAAAAAATTAAACGATGACGCCTCTATTTTTGTTGGGTAGTCGTCCTCAGGTTTCACATTCCTATCTCATTAACCATATTAACCGTATAAATATATAATAACCTATAGATAAGATGATAACGTATAGGTTATGATGAATGAATTGTTGCACGAAATGAAACCCTTTAGGACCTGAGATAACATGTGTTGATTGTTATTCTGGTTTTTTTTTCGTTTATTCATCATGTTTCATATTTTTGTTCTAATAAATTCCTGGTTTGGATTCAAGATTTCGGCCAGTGTTTCAAAATCGCGGCGTTGATCAGAGCGTGAGGTTGTGTCTCGCGTCATTTTGTTGCCGTTCTTTTTTCAGTGTGATCGGATATTGATTCGCATGCAGAAACCCGTCTGGTTGAACAATTGTTATGTCTTATGACAGTTTTTTTTTCCGTCGGACTTGTGTCTAATCGCAGCGTAGATTATCGAAATATGTTATAGATGGACTTTTTTATTCTGCTCCTTCATCATGCATGCCACATGTTGACTACTAGCTAGCATCGTCACGCTGAGCCGATCGTTTGCAAGACTATGGTCCTTCGCCACGTCACTTATAGTCGTCACAGTGCCATCATGCTTGTGGTAAAAGAGTATGAAAACTCGCCCCAAAGATCCGAGCAGTAATTGGTAATATTAGTTCAACGCGGAATGAAATTATTAAATCAAACGTAATCAAGCACCGAGTAATATGGAAACAAAGGTAAGATAAAAGAGACACGGGGATTTACGTGGAAAACCCAAATCGGGAAAAAAACCACAGGTGGCGGAAGCCGAGAAACAATCCACTATAATTTTGCAGTGTTTACAGAGTTTGGAGAAAAGAAAAGAAAAATATATATACTTGAGAATTTTGTATCTCTTATATGTATATATATTTATGTGTTGTGGTACAATTTGAGAAGAAAACTCAAAGCCTATTTATAGGCACCAAATATAGTGTGAACCTTGTCCATCCATTTCTTCCTGCCATTTGAATGAACCCAAATTTTCAACATTGAAAATTATTTCACACCAATCACATGCACCGTCCAAAACCACACAATTCAAATTAGAATTGAATTGTGAAATTAGCATATGCCATTTGAAACATAAAAAAATCATGTGGGCAGCCATTTTTGAAGACACATTTCCACAATCTCCACCTTGACTTCAAAATGCAACAAGTAACCGATTGAGTATGCACCTCATCTAACTCCAAAACTCCATAAGAACCTGCAATCATCATATAGAGAAAAATTGCTTCCGAAAAATAAAATACTTCCTCCACCACGAGCCTATCTGGCTCAATTGCGATCAGAAACACCCA
>BJCN01056831.1:2063-12908 GCA_018326445.1 Flaveria brownii | reverse complement strand
GAAGATTGCCGGAGGAAGTAAGCGAGTTGAGAAGAAGAGCTAGTTTTGTTGATGTACCAACTGATCAGGAAATTCAAGATATGACTGTCACATCTCAGTGTACATTCATTCACAAGTCATCTAACGCTGGTGGTAGTGGTGTTGGTGGATCTGGAGCTAGTAGAGGTGATGTTGGTGTTCAAACTGTTGAAGCTGAGAAAAATAATGGAGATGGTGATGTGGGAGGAAGCGGTGTAGGAAACGTTAGGGAAATGTTGATGAGGTGATAGAGACTGGATTTATAGATTTAGGGCTGGATATAGACACTGATCTTACTGGAAATGAAGTGATCAGGAAGGAGAGAGCAGCAAGTGAAAAGAGAAATATTAATAGATGAAGAGGAAGAGGTTGAAGAATAACTTGTGGACTATGATTCTGAGCCAAAATTCTATGAAGTAGAAGAGAGACCAACGCCATACATGGCTTAGAGGAGTTGTACTGAATGAGACATTATAGAGATGGATGAAGAGGATTGGTTCGCAAAGGTGGAAGAGCTAGAAAAGCTAACCCCACTCTTTCAAAACATCAAGGAACCAGACAGAAAAGAATCTGATAAGAAGATTATGCGTTAGAAGTACAATTCTAAACTAAAGATGTTTATAATAAAGAGGTGTGGGGGGTCTCTCTTATCTGCGCAAGATGAAGGTGTTTAGGACTCTTCCTAGGTGGGATATAAGAAGGCTAGCAGAGAGTCCCCTACTAGATTCTAATTTAAGCGGGGTGTAACACATTGCTAGAACATGAAATTTGTCGGGGCATTCAGGACAATTTTGCTGCTTTTAGATACAGGAAGACAGAGAGGAGTAGGTCAAAGAAATATTTAGATTAGGAAACGGGAAAGGGGATGATTACGCTGAAGCTGAAGCCTTCAATGACCGTCAATCGGGTGAGGACACCAGATCAGCAACCGTCAAGACAACAAAATTTTAAGCAATAGTTCTATGATAACCAATATGGTGAAGCACTAGTGTGGGTGAAGAACAAAAATGAAATACAATTGTTTTGATCCAATGGAAGTATTCTTATTTTGTGATGATGATTTGAACATTTTTATGCGAAAATCAAATTAAGTTTGGTGCGGGAGAAGAGAACAAGGTAGAGGCTAGTTTATTTGAGAGAGTAGCCAACAAAGCTAGGGGAGTCAGATTGGAGATCAAGCAGTTAGAAATGATTGTGTAGGAACATGATGATCTGGAAGCAGATGTGAGGGATTTGGCAAGGAAGTTGGAAAAAGCATCTGCAGGAGCTAACCTAGAAGACCCGGTAGATGAATACCCCCCAGGGGGAGTATTGATGATCAAGTATAAGGTGGTATTCACCTTGCCATTAGTTATAGCTTAGTTATTATTATAATAGGATATAGTTTAGTTTTGTTAGTATTGTATTCCGTGGCATGTGAAACTACATGCGAAACTGTAGTTTCGCTCGGTAGTTTCACATAGTCACAGAGCATGACAGTTTCGCACATTATGAAACTGCATGCGAAACTAGATCATATATAAATATGTTTGTTTGTTGATTATTTTGGTAACTCTTGGAACATTAATGAAATACTACTGATTTATGTTTATTGTGTATTTGTAGGAGCTTATTGTTGTTATCTTTTTGAATTGTTCTTAATCATCTTATCAAAATCTTATTTCAAATGGGTTTTGCTTGATTTGTGTTCATTCTTGTATCATTACTTGGTCCCCAAGTAATTGGAAATAGTAATAACTTAAGGATTCTTGTGTAAAAACTTAATCAAAACCACGTTTAAACAATCATTTGGACCAACAAAAGCATCATTCTTGATAAAACCAAGGTCATCAAAAGTTCAGAGTCAGATCATACTGACCCTGAAACCTCCTTCTTTAAGTCCTCAATAGGTGACTTGAGTCTCCTAAAAATAGCAAATTCATTCATTCTACGTGCAGAAAATGCCTACTCTTGTCCATAACGCCTCTAATTCTCTGCAGGATCGGTGTTGGTCTCTCAACACAATATTTTCTCTCAAACACACTAAGCTTCACTCTTGATGATGAAGAATCTCAAACTAAGTTGATGATAATATACTAAGTTAATGAACACAAGTAATGGTTTTTCAAGATACTTGTATATATTACTTCTCAACTCAGTGTTTACAAGACTCTTACAAAGCATGCATAATGAGTTAAATTAAGAAAATATATATACTACTATCTACAGCCGGTTATACTTTGAAAACTAGCTAAAATGTACATCTAAAGAAATACTAAATTGCTAGACATAAGGTAAGGTAAAATACTATCCTAGATTAGGTAGTCATGATAGGTCCATGACTTACCTTTTGTTACCTACTAAAGTTGGTAACTGTACTAACTGATAAAGGTGAATAGTGGAATAAAGTATGGTCAACTACATGGGTGTGGGAAAACGCCAAGCAGTATATAAGACTTGTCAGTCAGACCATACTTATGTCCACTGGTCCATAGTTAGTTCTTCCGAAGGTAAAATGGCTTCGGAAGAATAAAGTCTTCCTAAACCATTTATACTTCGAAAGAGATAACTTCTTCCAAGACTTTCAGTTAGTCTTCATGACCTTTTCTAACTTCTTCCAAGACTTTCAGCAAGTCTTCATGACCTTTTCATTCGGAATGCTTTTGTCTTGAATCTTCCAAATGTTGTACTTCGAAAGGAGAACTACTTAGTCTCGGAAGACTTTGTTCTTCTTTCGGAAGTTCTTCATCCTTAGGCTTCGGAAAATCTTTAACTTTGCTTTGGAAGTGCATCTTTGTCTTCGGAAGCCTTTGCTCGGTTGCACTCAAAATCTTCTAAGTGTAGTTTTGGTTGCACCGGCCTCATATGATCCAACAAACTCCCCATAGGCTAATGCTACCAAAACTTCACTCTCCTCTTCTTCTCAAAACTATCAGCACCAAGGAAAGAAGAGACTGTTGGGTCAAGCACCTTTGAAGAAACTGAAGATTTCCAATTTATATTGAAGATAGATTTGAAGAGCAAGAATCAACAAAGTATTAGTCGTTGGTCTATATTGTAAATATTGTAAACACTAGACTAGTATAAATACCATATTTATCTTTCATTGTAAGAGTGGATGGTTCACCACCTAAGGTGAGAATCATACATCATCAACAACATCATCGTATCATCATCCTTCATGGATGATGAATTCATCATCAAATCAATAAACAACAAGCATTAAACACTTTTGTGTTCATCATTATTGAATTTTATCTTCTAATCATCAATTGAATCCAAGATCCAAGCTCATCAATCCCATTCGAATCGGGAACACACAATTAGTTTCAGAGTTGGAGTTGATAGATTCATATTGATTTTGATTAGATATCATGGTTAGATTGCTAAAATTAGTGGAGATTTGAAGAAAACTTGGAGAAAGAGATTTTGGTGTTCTTCACTAGATCTATGAATTTCATTGTAGATCTGACGAAATCAACATGAAATTGATCTTGTTTGATCATTATCTATGATCAAATTATCAATTGGAAGCAAAATACTGAAGATTGGATCAGATTTAATGAGAATTAGATTGAAGAGCAGTAAAATGCCATTTACACACACTAGTGTGTGTGTTCTTGGTGTTCTTCAGCAATTCTCAGATCTGGAACAATGATATGCATCAACAATGATTCCGGTCCATTTGCATGATGTTTCTACATCAATTTAACAAGAAAAATCAGCAACAACAACAACATATGGATCAAATCAAATCTTTAGTAAGAGTTTTTTTAAAGTTCTTCTTGCTCTTCATTAATCCATGGATTTGGATGTGGGTCAGGCTTTAAATTCATATTTAATTGATGAACAGTGATTTATTACATCAGTTAAAAATGAATCCATCATCAGCAACAGCAAATTAGAGCCTAAACGAAGCAATTTAGGGGCTGAAAATTGAAGAAAAGCTAATGGGCACTATTCAGGAGCAATGAGCACTGTTCAGGCACATGAGCTTGACTTGAAACGCCCACATTTAACCATTTTCTATAACATGACAACTGTTCAGGCACATGAGAACTATTCAGGCACATGACAACTATTTAGACAAATGAGAACTATTCAGGCGCAAGAGAACTGTTCAGGCGCATGAGATCTGTTCTGGTGCACGAGAACTATTCAGGTACATGAAAATTGTACAAGTGCATGAGGTTGACTTGAAACACCCACATTTAACCATTTTCAACAACAAGTCTGAATTTCAGTAGCTTTTTAGCTGAAAATCAACAACCAAACATTATGTTATTCCATGGATGATCTACAAAATCAGAACAGTAACTTTTTGTTCTTCTGTAGAAGATCTGCGGATAGAGCATACAGAACACCAACTTCTAGTTTTATAGATGAGATACGGATAGAAGAACATTTTTTTGTTCTTCCGTAGATGACATACGGATAGAAACTTAACCTTGTTCTTACGTAGATGATCTACAGACAAAGAAAGTTTTGTTCTTCCGTAAAAGACCTGTGGATAGAGAACATGCAGAGACCTAGTTAACTTAGTCAAATTTCATGGAGCTCACTTCTGCAGATGTTTAATATCTACGAATGTACAAAGTTTATAAATTCAACACTATGGATAAAAACAAAACAAAACACAATAAGTTGTTCTAAAGTTTTGAAGACCTCGCTTTCGCAACAACAAAACTCTTGGCTTTGAACAACTATTCAACAAAAACAAGATCAATCATTATTTTTCAAATCCAAAAACTAAAATTTAGGGGGAGTATTGTTGGGTCAAGCACCTCCGATGAAATAGAAGATTTCCAATTTTTGAAGATGAAGATTTAAAGAGCAAGAATCAACAAAGTATTAGTCTAGGGTCTATATTGTAAATATTGTAAACACTAGACTAGTATAAATAGCATATTTATCTTTCAGTGTAAGAGTGGATGGTTCACCACCTAAGGTAGAAATCATACTCCATCAACAACATCATCATATCATCATCCTTCATGGATGATGAATTCATCGTCAAATCAATAAACAACAAGCATTAAACACTTTCGTGTTCATCATTATTGAATTTTATCTTCTAATCATCAAATTTTGTCAAATCAATTGAATCCTAAGATCCAAGCTCATCGATCCGTTCTAATCAGGAATGCACAGATAATTGTTAGTTTCTTTGTTCTTCCTAGAAGTAGTGACGAGAAGCTTATACAAGTCCTTAGCGGATAGGAGATCCAGTCTGTTGTGGTGAATAATATGTACCCTTTGTTGTGGCCATCTGAAGAGAGTTAGTTGATGGGAATTATAGTCATATTCCCATCTAACTATGGACTCTGAAGTAGTGCCTTGAATCATTTGAAGGAATGATCTTCCTTCAATTATGACACTTTCTTCTTTATCTTTTCTCAGCTTCAACTCCTCTTCTATTCTTGCCTTCTTTGTTAACTCAGCAAGATGAAGACCGCCTAGATGATTTCTGATGTGATCGGCTTCTTGGGAGTTTGAGGGGTTGGAGAATGGCTTCTCTACTAGCTCAGCAATGTCAAACCTGCTTGAGTGTAGCAGAGATGGTGTATCAAGTCTATTGACTTCACCATTCTCTCTTCACAACAAAGTTGTGAGAGGAGTCATCAAACCTCCACTAGATAATGTTCTTCCTAGGAATGAGGGGTTTGTTTGGTAGTTTATCCCCTCTCCTGGTATCCAGTAGAGTCAATAGTCTTCTTCTCAACTTCTTCTCTTTTTCTTTGAGGAATCAGAGTTTGTAGCCAAGAGTTTAAGAGCTTGGTCTAGTGTTCCTCTGGGCAGATAATGAAATGCATCTCTTATGAGGGAACATGAAGAGACATCAATGTATCTTAGAGTTATGGACTCTTCCTCACAAGAGATTTCGCTCAAGGTTATGTAGCTGATGAGCTTTCCTTTGATCTCTCTGAATTCTTCTAAGGCCAGAGGTTTAGATGGTTCAGAGGATGGCTTGGGTAGTTGTTGGGTTTTGGGTTTTGTTTTAGGTTTTAGGATGAGTAGTGGCGGTGGTTGGTGAGTGGTAATAGATTTGTTAGGACCGTGTACATACGGAGTACTAACGGATTCTGCGTGAAACCAGATCAAATAGCGCGGAATTCTATTTGATTGGCGATCCAATCAGTGAGAACGAATAACCCGATCAATCAAACAATGTAACGAACGTTAAGAACAGATTGGACTTGATCAGGAATGAAGTATGAACTTGGATTTGCGACTTGGGACGCTCTGGACGGCTAGGGTAGGAATGTATATGAAGTATTATGAAGTGTTATGTTTTTCCATGAATTATGTGGTATTTATAGGTTATCAGTGTTCATTCATACGACTGAACCATTAGCATGGTTCAGTCGTGCGACTGAATCATGCGGTTGAATCATACACACGACTGAAGGTTCAGTCATGCGATTGAACCAATCTTATGTCTCAATCATACGACTGATCCAGTCACCTGGTTCAGTCAAGCGACTGGTCCATAAGCATGGTTCATTCATGCGTATGGGCCATAAGTATGGTCCATTAGCATGAATGTCCACATGACTAAGTTAAACACATTTCTAAGTTCTTATTAACTTAGAACTATTTAAAACCAACATCAAACCTATATATTTAGTTCATACATGTGAATCACATTCAATATAAAGATAACATGACATAATAAATCACATATAAACATCACAATGCATTTCATATATCATTCAATTATTTCATTACATTGGATTACATAAGTGTAAGACATAAAAGACTTTTACATTTGAGAACGTAAACTAGGTACATCAAGATGTATCAACAAACTCCCCCTTGGACCTTGTTTAGCCTAATGTCTAACATTCTTCACATGTTCTTGGAACTTCTTGTACTTCTCTTCTCTTGTAACTCCTACATGTATCTCGAATGCAAAGTAGAGTCGTATGACTTGTTGGAACTGTAGAGCTTGTACAATGTCCTGCGTATCATAGAATAGTGGCCACTTGTAGAGAGTGTAGACATCATCTGCGGACAAGTTGGTTAGCCACATAGGGTCAAATACCGGGATAGTCTCTATCATGCCCTCTTCATGTAAAACTATGACCGCTTCACCCATTCGTCAGTCATAATACCACTACTTGAGGTGTGGAGTGAAGTCCTGAGGCATTTCCCGTAGTAGGATCTTTGACATTGTGTGCGGAGGACTCAACTTCAGCACGACTTTAGGCTTTCCAGTGTTAGGATCAACTTCGGTCTTATTTATGAACCGTTTAGGCTGTTGAGGCCTGAAGTTGACCCATCTGGTGTGGTCTTCCCTCTTTAGCACTGTCTCGAACCAACCCGACATCTTCTTCGGGTTGGCATACAAAAGGTCTAAACAAGCAAGCCTGTTTAGCTCAAAACCGGGAAGAGTCTTTAGATCATGAGGGTATCTGAAGTACTCAATCCCCTTCTCCCTCTTCACCGCATAAACATCCAAGTCCTCAAAATATGCCTAACTGATAATTTTTCGTGACACCTTCTAATGCTTCTTCACTCGGTAGAGTTTGGTGTAGGCATTTGACTTTGGTGGTTCTCGTTGGGCTATCATCTCAGCTAGACACACTGCCCACTCAGCATTCTTAATATCGACATCAGCATCCGTAGCTTGGGCCTTCCCTTCTTCTTTCTGTTTCTCTTTCTCCTTTGCATCAAGAGTTCCAAAAGTATCACTACCAAACGTTTCACCCAGATCGGGGATAACATTTCCCTGTTGCTCAGTGTACTGAGGATACTCTTCTGCAGTGATACCCTCAATGTCAATCTCGTCCATATCTTGCAGCTCTTCATTACTGATAACATCAACCTCGGGAGCATCCTTGACTAGCTCATCCGGGTTGAGTCGAAACATGTCGGCTAGCTGCTCATCTGTGAGATCATGAATGATCTCTCCCTCTTCAGGGGTGTAGCTCACAGATCATCGCACAATCCCTTGCAAATCAAGAATCATGGTTAGCTGAGTCGTGCGACATCATAGTCGTCTGTCTATTGAGCTTTATCTGTTTGATTAAACATTCAAAACATAATCACACACATATCAGTAATCAAGATAATTAAACATTAATAAACATTAATTACATTAGTGTAATACATAATTCAAGTACAACAGTTTTCAAATACAAAGACATTTAATCATTACTTTTGCCTTGGTCGTTCGACTCTTCAGCTTGAGGAGCTGAGGAAGAGGGTCGCTGATCTTGATTCCTCTTAGTGCGCCTCTACCAAGCAGATGGATTTGAGGCTAATGCAGATGCATCACCTTCATGCTCAGGCTCATCATCATCTCCCCCTTCTTTGTCCTTCCCACTACCTTCAGCCTTACCGTTATCATCATCATCATCATCCGATTGATCATCTGACAAATAGTCATCATCATCATCACCATCATCTCCATCACCCTTTATTTTTAAGGGCTCATCCTTCGTCCCTTTAAGTCTAAGCAGAAGCTTCTTGTTCTTCTTCTCGACTTCTTCAATCCTCTTCACCGAGGCCATCAACAGCTCATTCTGTGCAGTGAGGGCATGATGAGCTCTGGCCAAGGCTCTCTTATGAGAAGCATCTATCTCCGTCAAATGGGCGATCTGTTGACTCGGAGCTGCATCTCTCTCAGTCAGCAGCGCTATTTGCTTGCCCTATGCAGCATTGACTGCCGTCAACTATTTCATCTGGTTAGCTCGTATGTCATCTGTAGCGAGCAGTTTGAGCACCAGACTGTTAAGGCTAGCCAGCTACTCCTCTAACCCAATAGTAGGCAAAGGACATCCCTGTGGAGGTATCGATGATGTGGAAGGGCCAGTTTGGGGTATGGTAGGTGTAGTGGTGGATGTGGTGTATGATGCAGTGGGAATGAAGGTGAATGGTGGTGGAATAGATGTGGGTATGGTAGGTGTGGTGGTGGGAATAGTGGTGGTGGTGGTAGTGGTGGTTGTGGAGGTAGGTGTGGTGGTAGTAGGAGTGGTGGTAGTGGTGGTGGGAGTGGTGGTAGTGGTGGCAGTAGTAGCTGTCGTAGTGGAGGTGGTAATCAGGATGATCCTCCGTCTTTTGCCCTTCTTGCCTGGGGCTGGGCCATTCTCTTCAGCCTCGACCCCCGAGCAATCTTGGCTCCCCCTGGGATAGTTGGCTGGGGAGGTGTATAAGTGGGATCATCAGTCTTAGCACCCTTAACCCCAGCCTAGTGTCCCCTAACCGCCTCTTTGCCCCTTTCGGTAGCCACAACTCGGCTACCAATGGTCCTCGTGAGAGGCTCCTCATCTGACTCATCCTCCTCCTCATCAACCAGGAAGTCCCGGTGGATGACAGCCTGCTCCGATCCACCGGGAGCAGAAGTACTACTGTGAGGAGGAGGTGGAGATATGATAGACGTGTCAGTGGCCCGTGATTGACTGAGGCATGCATCTCCACCACCTTGACCATCATCATGGTCATCACTGTCATCATCCTCGTCAGCAGGAGCCACAATCGGCTCGACGTCGGAATCACTATCGTCGTGACGCCACTTCTTATGAGCTAGCGTCATGTATTCCTCGTTGGCCAGATGGTCGAATAGTCTCATCACCGGGGGCTTCACCTGCTTTCCCCGGTAGACCTTCATTCTGCCCAAAGTGGTATCATCCATCACCTCTAGAGTCACTGCATCGTCTTCCTCCTTAGGCAGCATAGGAAACTTCTCGTCTATAATCATCTGCAAGAAACTTGGATACATGTAGAAGCCTTTCTTGCCTTTAGCCACGATGTTCTCTATCAAGTAGGAGAAGAACATGCGGGGGAAACTGAACGGGTGGTTCAGTACTAGCGCAACATATGCGTTCTGGATTTGGTCTGACAGCTCGTCAAACCCTCCATGCCTGGAGGCTATACACTTCAAGATAACATGTTGGGCACATGTTGCTCTTGTTAAGCACGCCGACATTGATGTCGCCGGTGTAGTTAATCCGAAGAAAGCATCCCCGTACCGTAAGGGGATGTAGCTTGGTTGGGTAGGCTCCGTCCTCACCCAAATCCAAGACTCGTCTCAAGTCGTCTTCCCCGATCCGAATATCCTGCCCGAAGATCAAGCTATGGATGCAGTATGGCTCAGTAGAGCGATCGATAGTGGCATTCTCCCAGAATGCCTGCTGTATCGATCTATAAGGTGCATGGTGTGGAGACGGCCCTGTAGATCCTCGATCTACGTAAAAAGGATATGATCCCGGCGAACTCAGATGCGTTTCGGGAAGTAGAATCCAGATGAGCACAAATGTTGTGCTTGGTGCTCATCGTCCATTTCTCAGCCATGTTGCTGCAACACAAGATACATAAACGTTAGATCCGTTCATAAAAGATAACAATTTGAATTGAACTGATTTTGACCAACTGGTTCAATCGTGCGATTGGACCATATTACTAAGTTCAGTCGTATGATTGAGCCTGCGACTGAACTTAGTTGTATTCTATACCAATGCGATTGAGTCAATCGTGCGACTGAGTGATCAATTGATTCTATCGTGAGATTGAATCATACGTCAGGCTCAATCGTGGCTGAGTCATACGTCTGGCTCAATCGTGCGACTGAAGTTCATCAACCTGTCCATTCGTATCAAGCACTGTTCGAACCAATAAATTTGAACCTTCAGCAATACGTTAAATTAGACTTCGTGTTTAGATTCATTAGGTTCGCAGGGACTCGAAATAGCACTTAATGTCATTAAATTCCACTTAGTGTCCATTTAAGTGGTCTATTTTAGGTTTTTAGTCCCGATTATTTTTTTTATCACTTTCGATCATTTTAGGTTCGATTAAACTGTTATGTGTCACGATTTCATCGAAGCGTAATCACAAATATTGGAA
>BJCN01056818.1:7652-18933 GCA_018326445.1 Flaveria brownii | reverse complement strand
ATCTAGTATAAAAGGAAGAGGATACTCCTTTATTTTACACATAATTATATACAACTTTCTCAATTATTCCAAAAAAAAAAATTTCCAATCCCTCTTGATAAGAATTAGTTTTAAATTTTATTGTTAGTTTGAAAAATAAACGTATGGATAGCTCAATTATCAGATTATTTGTTTTATTTGGTTTTTATTGTTTTTATCGTATGACCTGACCCGACCTGGATTGTAGATAAAAGTAATAATGTTTGTGATAGACAACTGATCCTTCAAAATTCCGGAACAAATTTATGAGTTCGCCCTAATGAGACTATTCTTTAATTTTAATTTCTATATTAAGTGTGTGTTTTAAGAGACTTGGAGAAAATTATAATTTAGTTGCTGTATCAACAAGAGAGTATTGTTTCATAATACTAGTTGAAACATATTTTAATGTGTGAATTAGGTGAAAGAGATTCTGATGACACAAATGGTAAATTTATAATTGTTTCATAATACTAGTTGAAATATTTAGGATAAAATATTTTTTATACATCATTAATCAAGCATTAATTTGTTTCCCTTATTCTTTAGCAATATCAAGAGTATGAAGAACTTTTATTTCTTATTCATTTTTTACATGTTGTGTTCAATCATAAAATGATATAAGCGAGTGTCTTATTGCGTATGTATTCATGTTACTCTAAATGGTGTGAACATATGATCCTAGTGGAATTATATATAGCATTAAGGCTTTATATTCAATATCATAAGCCTAATTTTAAATTAAAATTTGTTCCATATATTACTTTTTAGTATAGGATGTTAATTGACTTCTCATATGACCATTGGTTTTGGCAAAGAAGTTACATGGAAATGTATTTAGATCGTTTTCCATGTAACTATTTAATTAACTTTTTTGTGTATTATTTTAACATATAAAGTATAAAAAATATATTAGTGTAACTCTAATTATATGTTACATGATTGAAATGTTTCGTTGAAGCCTTTTAATTATTTCCAAATCTATCGTTTACATGAAATATAGTTAAATATTAGTTCCAAATCTATTGTAATTTAGCATCACGTAGAACCCCTACACTACTCACTAATGAAATATCTTTAGTAAAAATTACAGGCATATATACTATAGATTCTTTTTAATATCTTTGTCACTTTTCATAAAAGCTACTAATATTGTCATGGTTAATTGTACGACATTCATCACGCGTAAGTTCATTAGGGTCATGAATTCTTTGTGGCAAAGGACCGACATCTCTTCCTATTTCTTTAATGTCAAACTCTCTCTTTCACGCGTAAGTTCATCAGGGTCATGAACCCCGATCGACGATAGTATAACATAACTATGGATGTTAACCGTGGTGCCATTGTTGCTAAATTTTCTTTCTTTTAACCAGTGTGTATAATTACAATATTAGACATTTCTTATAAAAATAAATTCTAATTCAAAGATGGTATTAATTAGCCTTCTTCGTATCTATCCAACTTAATATATTCTCGATTCATTATGTTTAAATTCAATCAAATAGATATAAAATAAAGTACTTTCAGATTAAATCTTCTCTTAACAACTTCAACTTCTAATTTACTACTAAATTTACCTAACTTGTTTACTGATGATTTAAACCCTCGATCTCAAAGTGATAGAGTACGTATCTAATACACGCCGCGTTACAATTCACCTCACATATATAGTCAAACTTTATAAAAACCTCCTAACATAATTTTGCAAAACCAAACCTACCAAACCCATTAACTTTTTTGAACGTCAATCCTATTATCAAAAAATAATCACCAAACTTCCACACCACATGATCCACTAAACATCTTAAAAGTAATTAGAATTACGAAAGGCTTTCTGGTCCAATGGCAGGAGCTGACGGTTTGAGATTGGGATTCTTAATGTCACAAGTTCAAACCTCACTAAATAAAATTCTCATAGTGATAAATTTCCTTCTTTATAATCCTTCGAGGTGAGTCGGACCTGAAATGTTAAAATCAATATGAATGGTTGGCATCACGTCTCATCTTATATTAACTCACTCGAGAGTATTGGGGGTAGTTCCAAACACCGTTAAAAATTATTAATTAAAATTAGAATTAGAAAAAAAACAAAAAAAGAACAATAAATACCCTAAATCTCCATGCTCTCTATAAATAGCCATTCTCCCTTTCTCCCTTTTCATCATCTTCCTCACATAACACATTCTCTCTGCAAATTCTCCATCTCCACATTCCAAGTCATTCACAACTGGTATCTCTCTCTCTCTCTCTCACACACACACACACTCACACACACACACACTCACACACACACACACTCACACACACACACTCACACGCACACAATATACATACACACGCATTAATTCTTCAGTTTACATTGAAATTTTGATCATGATCTATCATAGAATTGTGTTCATCACTGTGTTTTATTGCATAATTAAATGACCATTAGCACTTACTCCACTTCGATTTCACTGTGTCTTCATCTCTTTTGTTACGCATTTTTTGATTACTATTACGCGCGGTTGTTTAGTCGCCGGAAAATCTGAAAACTGTTTGAGGATCGGCGGCGATGTTTTTTTCCGATTTGATCGCCGTCGAATCCGCGATGAATCATCAGCAACAACAAAAGCAGTTGATGTTCGTTTTTTATTTTCTTTTTTTTTACGTTGGGTTCATGTTTTTTTTTCAGCGCGTGCATAACACGTTTGTATAAATACTATTGTTTTTAGGGTTTATAATAATAACTGAAATGAATAAACTATGTAATTTTTAATGCCAATTAATTTTAAGAATTGTAAAATAATATATATATTGTATTTATGTTACTTCTATTAATGAATCCTCATTATGCGTATCTGAGTAGGGAGATTTGTTGGGCATAATTTTTCTTTTTTTGTCTGCATACAATAATTTTCATTTTCGTAACTTTTTGCCATTTAAGGTAGTGTAGTTTTTCATGTATAAATATTTTTATTGGAGTAATAAAAATAAAAATTAATACAAAAACCCATTCATTTTACATCGTTTGTAACCATGCATTCTGAATACTAAACATTTTTTGTGAATAATATATTTTATGTCACTTAGTATAAGATTTAAATCTATATCACTTTTGTAAGAACAATAATCAATGCTATTAGGTTAAAAAGGTTATGGACCAAATACGTAATAGTTGAGGGTTAATTTTTTTTTTGCTAGCGGAGGCTTTATATAGGCACGTGCTACACTGATAAAATCTTTTTATGTGTTATATAGTATTTAATACGATTTTATATATAAAGTATCTTTGTTCAAGATTTGTTTTTATACTAAATGAATGAACATTTAAACTTTCATAAAAAAAGAATTTTAAAAACTACATTGCAATCGCCACTTATATTCCTAGTTCTGTGTTAAAATCAGGTTGAATTCTAACATGAGATGATTTAAGATTTAATACAATTTAGATGTATGAATAAATGTTTATTTGAGTTATCATGTAAAAATGTTATAAAAAGAAAAAAAAGGGTAGGAAAAGCACATGACAATGTCATCATATTCATATATAGAATATGAAATAATATAATATAATCATCGAAGTGTACACACAATGTTTGTTCCTAGGATCACAAATAATTGTCTACACAAAAGAATAATGACAAACTTAAGGTAAACAGGTAATATTTTTAATTATTAAAACTGCAATAAATTAATTTCATAATAATGGTTCTGACATCAAAAGTATTTATTTTAAGATTAAATTACTTTTATAAGTATATTTACTGTTGACAATCTTGGCAGAGAATATGGTCATTGTTGATTAAAGGTACAACACGACTTTGCCTCCGTATTTGTCTTCTTTTGCCATATGCACTTGTATGTTCTCATTGTGTTGCTACAACTTTCTACCTTTTTTACTACATATAAAGTAATACTTTGTATATTTGTGTACAATGTTGGTCAAGATGACCATATTATTTGATTTTATAAGAAAATGATGCTCCAGGTATCATACAACCCGATACATATAAGGTTTTGAAAACCAGACTAGACTAGCGGGTTAAATCGTTGCCGTTTACCTCATTTGTATATGTACGGTGTTAGAACACACAAACCGGTTACTTGTTTGGATTGGTTTTTCGTTGTCTTTTAACTCAAAGCTGCAAATTGAATCACTTTGTTTAGAACATTCCCTAATATATTATTTTAGGTTTTCTTTATGTTTTTCTAGAGTGTTTGTATATACTTTAAATTGGTTGTGTAGTTATAAGATTTTTTTAGCCATTTGAATCAATAAAATGACTGGTTTAATAAGCAGTTGTCATAAGATAAAAAGTCGATTAAATTTATTTTAATGATTGTAGCACCAACTTTTAGAATAAACGCATCACAACCTAGCATTTAAACGTTAAATTCTTTAAATACGCGACGCATCCCTATCATCATAGTGTCTCATTAGGGGCATTTTTTACCACTTTTTATTGGCAATTCTATACTACTTTAAACCACAATGCTTTTAATTAACATTTTTATAAGGTTTGAATTTGAGTCTACTCAAAACTAATTTACCTCTTACTACGTGGCTAATTGTTTACTATTAATAATGTATACTTATTATGATGTCATTTAGAGGAGTGTATTTAGTAAATATAAAATTTAAATAGTTTTGACTTTTGATTTAGTACAGAGGAAGAGTTGTGGTTGGTAGTATGTCATGGAATAAAAAAAGATTAAAAAAATGTGGGGAACAAAGGCTACAGCCTAAAGGGATCTGAACACCGACCAATTTACGATTTGATTTGATTGATGTTTTGATTATTAAACTGGAGTTCAAATGTTACTTTTTTCACTTTTTCTCATGGTCCCATGATCTGTGTCAGTTTAAGTCGTCACGCGTTTCAATGTGTTTGCACTGCACACACCTTCACTTTTTACAATATTATTATTATTTTTCTAAATCACAAGTTATTCATTACCAAACAACTCGTAGAGATAATAATTTTGCTAACCAATGAAATTAGTTTATGACACGATATGAATAGAAATTCAATACTAGGACATTTGTTAGAAAGTTGTTAAAGATGTTTGTTATCTCTAATAAGATTGTGGGTATTACTAATAAGATTATAGGCTTAAATGATACAGAAGATCTAATAATTTTAAAAATATAATAGGTATACAGTAAAAAAAAAAAGTTTGAATATTTTAGGGTCAACAAAATTAGCTAGATGCCTATTATTGCTCCATCCTTTAAAAGGTATATGGGTTCATAATGATAAAAGGGAAATAACTATTACACAATTTATGTAAATTAGAAATATATAACATGATATTATAGTTTGTCATTATTTTTTTCCTTTTTATGGAATCGTTTTCATTTCCATTTCCATTGAAATTGAAAGAAAGATAAATATAATCTTTTGCGTATAAATCTAAACCAAATTACAATAGAGCTTATACGTACATTAAAAGGATGTATTTAGTATTTTACTTGCATTTTGATTTGCACAGGGGTTCGGGGAGCAAAATGATCGATTCATGATTTGATTTACGTAGTTTTGATCCTATAAATTTAAGATTATAAAATAATAATCTTACTAGTTAAATATTATAATATTCGTGTATTAGTGGGAGAATGGAAGAAAAAGAAGAAAATCATGTGTTTCTTAGTGTCCAATCCATGTTGAAAAAAAAATTTGTCTTTACCTCACGTGCAGAATCTATATAACTTTAAAGTATCTTGTCTTTAAAATTATTAATTAATTAACTTGATGCTTGTTGCTGGTGCTACGAGTCTGCTGGCTGGGTTCGATGGATCTGTGGGTACCAAATCTTAAAACTTATATAATATAATTTTAGAAAATTAATATCATACTTTAAAGTGTAGATGGTTCATATATGGTCTTACTTTAACGGCCAATTGGACTTTTGTCTTTATTATTTTTGAATCATTGAATTTATTGCATGTTATTTTTATGATAAAAATCAAGTATTGCTCTAAATTTATATAATTATTTATCATTTGGTAAACCTGTTACTTTTCCATGCATGTAATTGATCACATGTCTTGTCATTTTGTTAAAATTAAAATTTTAGAGTATTAATTGTTTTTATGTTTCCCATTGATTTTTTGAATAAATCAGCTGCAACAAAGGAAGAACGATGGCTGACTCCTTGCTCAAGGTATAATTACTTTTTGACTACTCAGTGTTTTTAAAGTTCGAAACTGATGAGAAAATCTTAACCTACAAATACTCGTGTATTCAAGGGTTGATGCGAACGTTAACTGTATTAAAATGTTGATTTTTTTCCGTATCCCTATTCTAAAAACACAAATTTATACCCAAAATCAGGTATATTTATAATAATTGCTTTTAAACTACAAGTCTTGATCCTTGATGACTGTTTCTTTTTTACTTTAAAGTTTTTACATGCTGAATAGTTTAATCCATGTAGATTCACAGCCATACTTCTCACCCTTTTAGTTACATTTTTAACTCCTTAATGTTATTAAATATGGATAATATTGCCAATCTTTGGTAATTCCTAATTATTTTGTTTATTTCTTAACCCCTAATTAACTCTAATAAAGGTGCAACAATTGACCTCAACACTCAGTAGTTCTATGAAGAACTCAGAATTATGAAGACAGCAACCTCAACCTTATAAGCTTATACATGATATTATTATCTATATTGATTATCAATTTACGCTTTATCCATGTTTGTAAAATAACAGATCGGACGCGTAGCTGCAAGGCTTTACGATGCCATGGGAATGAAACCACAACCTGAGTCTGAATCCATGTCCAAATCCAGACATGATCATGGGGAACCAGCTGCTGCAGTTGATCAAAACTACATCTCTTGGTTGGTAAGTGACTTCACATTGTTAATTCTCACTTTCAAACACCTAAAAGTTATCTTTTGAAAGAAATATTATCTTTTTACTACATAGAGAACTTGCATAAAACCAAATTTTGCATGCATGCATAGATATTATCATATGATTAAATACATATTATATTGATATTTCTGTGATATGTATTATTCCATGATGACTTAAAGGTTGTTAATTTGATTCTTTGAAGAGAGAACACCCTTCTGCTCTTACCTCATTCAATCAAATGATCAACGTGGCAAAGGGAAAACAGATAATTGTCTTCTTAGATTACGATGGCACGTTATCACCCATTGTGAGTGATCCCGAGTGTGCCTTCATGTCTGATCAGGTACTTAAGAGACCAATTTCCCCTCTTTCTTTGATTAATATTCAAGCTATTCGTCATGGAGTGTTTCTGAATGTCGTTTGTCTACAGATGCGTGCAGCAGTACATGACATCTCTAAGTGCTTTCCAACAGCCATTATCAGTGGCAGGAGTCGCGAGAAGGTTGATAATTAATTACCTTAGTTTATAAGTTTTCTGTATTTATTTTTTTTATATAATATATATGATGCCACCAGAATGTGTGCTTAATTAACATATAAATTCTTTAATGGAAATCAACAGGTGTATGACTTTGTGAAGTTAGACAGTGTGTACTACTCAGGGAGTCATGGGATGGATACCATAGGACCAGCTCTAAAGAATAACTCCTATGATAAGAATTATCAACAAAGAAGCTTTGATAATGAGGTAACATATGGAAGGATTTTTTTTCCTGATAAATCATTTTATATACGTAATATCAAGTTAATAATCAATGTGTATCATGTCAAATTTCTTAGGGGAATGAATTCATCGTGTTCCAACCCGCTCAAGATTTTCTGCCTGCGATTCAGAAGGTATGAAAACATCCGTCCAGATATGGCTTGTATAAAATCGACACTTTTCAGAGCTTCACTAACAAGCTGATTTGATTGTTAATGTAACACATGCAGATGTTAACTTTAATTAAGGAAAGAACACAAAACATACCAGGGGTGGCAATTGAGGATAACAGGTTTTGTCTTTCGGTTCATTACCGCCATGTTAAGGATGAGGTATGCTAACTGTCGTTCGTTTTTTCTTCACAAGATATCTATTTATTTTGTAGCTTATTATATAAGTTAGTTTCTGATGTTATAAACAACTATATTCAGGATTATGGAAGGCTCGAAGAGGAAGTGAACTTGATGCTTGCAGACCATCCAGATTTCCGCTTGACAAGAGGCAAGAAGGTGTTGGAAATTCGGCCTTCTATCAAATGGAACAAAGGTGATGCTCTTAAATATTTATTGGAAACTTTAGGTTTTCAAGACTCTGGTGATGTCCTCCCGATATACATAGGAGACGATCGAACAGACGAAGATGCTTTCAAGGTACCTGTAACTTTTTATTTCAGTTTTACCTTATCTTATTTAGTTTAAATGGGTTTTTTTGGGGTTATAGTTGTATACATTAAAGTTCAAAACAAAAATTAAAAATAAAAGAAAACTTGTTTTGGGTCTACAAACTTGTTTTGGGTCTACCCAACCCAACCCATTTTGACCCTTTATACATCTTTGAGTTTAAACATTGATATGATTAAGAATTATTTCAGGTTATAAGGGAAAGAGGCGAAGGATATCCGATAATAGTATCAACTAAACCAAGGGACACAATGGCTCTGTACTCGCTTCACAGCCCCTCCGAAGTGCAATCGTTCTTGACCCGTTTAAGTAAGTGGGGTTTTGAAAATACTGCCACCACACATCACCAGTAAAACCCGCCCTTCAGCTGCGTGTTGGCTTCTTGTACATATACATATACAATCAAGTGTATATATATGATATGCCAACAACCCCCAAGAGAAAGGAAAGTAGAATCCCTCAAGCTACAAGTTACTGATGGCACCAGCAGGACCCTTTTTCAAGGTCTTCACTTGTGTGCTGCTTCTATAGTTTTTTAAGCTTAAGTTATATTTTAAGAAAACTATTACATAGATATACATATATAGATAGATAGATGATATATATGTTCTTCTCTACAACTTGTTTAAAGTTCTCTTTGGTTTTATTTTACTGTTTTAAGAAGCCAATAATATTTGCATCTTTTTGTATTTGATTTCTTGATCACCAGAACATCAAACAGCACCACATTCAAGATAAAAAAATCAAACTTAAACAAGATTTGTACAGTTACATGATCGCAACCATTGAACATAATCAATTGGATTTGGTAATCCATAATCATTATGTCAACTATAATCGTACAGACAATTGTGATCTTGTGAATCACTTGTTTGTATACTTCTACTGCTAAAATTTATAAAATTTAAAAACAAAAATCTATTCTAACAAAGACCAACCTTATGAATACACTGGAGGCTGCTCCTAAAATTTTCTTTATGCTAATACAAGTTCTCCTTCCTCCTGCTCTTGCAACACTTCTTGATCGGGTAGTACTGTTTTTCCTTCTCGATAAGGACCTAGAATTCGCTTTATTTCTTCAGCATTTAACGTCTCTTGCTCCAGCAGTGCGTTCGCCAATGCATGCAACGATTTCTCATGCTGTGGAAATAGGAAAAAAATGATATAATTTTGTGTAAAATAATAAAGTCAAGTCATGCAATTTAACATCATATATTTCAAAACCTTCTTCAGCAAGGCTTTCACACGGTCATAAGCATCCTTTAGAAGTTTAACCACCTGAAATATGCGCACACAAACAAAGGCTTAGTCACTTCACAACACCTTCAGTATGTGTAAGCGAAAAGTATTAAAAAGGGTTGAAACATACTTCAGCATCAATACGTGTTTGCATCTCTGAACCAGGTCGCTCTTTCAAATGAACTGGCCCAATTGCATCACTCATGCCATAAGATGATACCTATCAGACAGTAAAATTTAAATACTAAGCAATACAATATAAACTGAATATTTCAACTAAATACTTCATAAAGAACCCCTTTTAACCAAATCCAGCAAAAAAATAAAAAATAAAATAAAATAAAACTGGTTCATTGAACCTAAGAACAGTAAAAAGTGCAAAAAAGAGGGCATTGTATTTACCATATATTGTGCGATTTCTGTAGCCGACTGAAGATCGCTACTAGCACCAGTAGTAATATAATCCGGACCAAAGATAATCTCCTCAGCAACTCGTCCTCCCATACAAACATCAAGACGGGCAAGTAACTGTTTTTTGCTTACAGATGTCTCATCATTTGAAGGTAACTGTGTAACCATTCCCAGAGCAGATCCACGTGGCATGATTGTTGCCTTGTGTATTGGATGTGCGCCATCTGTATTTAATGCAACAATCGCGTGGCCACTCTCATGATATGCTGTCAGCTGAGAAATGAACATTGATAGTTCAGAGAGTTGGCTCATTTGCAATCACAAAACAAAAAGGAAAACATATATAATTAAGCATACACCTTTTTTGAATCTTCAGATAAAAACATAGTTTTCCGCTCAGTACCCATGATTATTCTGTCCTTCGCAAATTCCAACTGTGCTGCATTTAACTTCTCGGAGCCTTCAACAGCAGCCTTAATGGCAGCAATGTTCACCAGATTCGCCAAGTCTGTTGCAAATATAGTTAATAACCAGGGGTCAACCTCAAATTAGTTGATAGTAGATAGAGAAATGTTGGCCCAAATAGACAAAAGTGGGTCAAGTTGGGCTTTCTTTGTGAAGCTTTTGGGTATGTTTGGGATAAATCACATATCCAGATGAGTTAAAATATTAGATAGGATACTAAAAACTATAATGTTGAAAAATAACCAATTTTTTGGATTGATGTGATATAGAAGAGGTGTGGTAACTAGCAAGTATTGAACACTTTCACCTAAATGCTTTCAAGGCTCTGCTTTATTATTTTACTATCAATTTTAAACAGGTTAAATCAACATTAAAAACAAACTCGTCCTTTCAAGAGAAAATGAAAATTATAGAGTCAACCTTGACCTGATCCTGATTCGTTTGACCTGTTTTCTAAAATGACCCATTAACCAATCTGCCCATTTTGTCACTTGTATGTTACCGCCCTTCCATAAAGCAATCATGCATTGTGGCAGATGTTAAGAAGAATTGAAATAAATACTTTGAAGAAATGTAGAACGAACCTGCCCCATTAAACCCGGGTGTACCACGTGCAACAGCAAGTACATCAACGTCCTCAGCTAGTGGTTTATCATGCAAATACAGATCAAGAATCTCTTTGCGGCCCTTTACATCTGGATTCGTAACAACAATCTAACAAAAGTTCCATCATTAATTAGAATTATAGATGTATGAAAGCAGATATATTAGAAGGAAAATTTGTTCATTGCAAGATACATACATGCCTGTCAAATCTACCAGGCCTTGTTAAAGCCGGATCAAGTATATCAGG
>BJCN01056453.1:0-11020 GCA_018326445.1 Flaveria brownii | reverse complement strand
CGTCGCCGCTGGGTTCCTCGAGAACCCTAGGTGGCGATGGTCCGATGGATCTTCATTACCTTTGGACACGAAAGTTTCGATGTTGTTCGTTTTAACCCCCCAATGAGTGTGTTAAAGAGGAAAAAAGTGATAAATTTCCATTGCTTCATCAGATTGGTGGTGCCTTTCGACGGTGTTTCTTGGTTGTTGTCGGTAGAGGGGACGACATCGCCGATGGTATTTGCGTGCTGCTATAGGTGGCGTCTGTTTCACAATGATGACCGCCGATCATCCGGCCGTTCCGGCTGATTATGCCTGCCGGTGGTCTCCGTTGTCATCAGTGTTGTCTCTTATGATGTATCTTGGCTCTTGGAGTGGTGTCGGTTCAGATCTTTATAGATCTGATCAGCGATTGATGTCCCCGATTTTTTGTTCCCTTGGGTTCCGGTGGCGATGGCGGTGGAGCTTGTTACCGCTCTACCTCCCCTTTGTGGTTGAGGTGGACCAGGTGGCGCTCTTGTAGTCATTGCTGATGTTGATGGCCATCCTTATTGCTCCCTTATCTCTGTGTTTCTATGAGCCCTTTTAGGGTTTCAGATTTACCTATTATGGTGCTTTGGTTGTTGGCTGTTGATTACGGTGATTGGGTTTCATTGCATGGTTGATGGGTGCGAGGCAGTACCTCGCCATCGTCGGTGGTTGCTTGATATTCGCTTTTCCGTAATGGTTGTGCCGCATAGTCACGGTTAGGGTTTGTTTGCCGCTGGACTTGCGTTACCTGCACGATTTAGTTGTAGTTGGCACTGTGTTTGTTGTAACCCTGGTTTAGGTCAGTGTTTCATTGTCTTCATACTGACTGAGGATGCATTTGCGCATCTGTTTCTTTATTGTTTTTTTATAGAGCTTTTTGGGGTGACAAAAACAGGTATAAACCTTGATTTGTCTGATGTTGGTTGGGTGCGTAAGAGACTAATACAATGTTTTTGAATGTTTGATATGCCTCCCTTTCTGTTTATTATTAGGCCGATGATGGCGAGTGGTAGATCGTCGGAGGCATCACTCACATCTCGATCTTCACGTGGTTACGAATTGTTGGTTGGGCTTTATTGCATGGCTATGATGAAATTAAACGTAATAGATAGACGTTGAAGTAGATGCAGTCTTGGCGGGGTAAATTTCGAGAACGGTGGGTTGTTACCTGCAACCCTCTGCAGCCATAATGCTCTCATCCCGTTTATGTTTCTGAGCCTATCGTTTTGTGGTATTAGCCGTTTCGCGTTTGTTTTTTATTACAATTTTGAGGCTGTGATAATAACACATTAATAACGAGATGTTATAATCCTTGAATTACCTGTGTTTGTCTGAGATTTGCTTAAATCTGTCCTAACCACCGCGAAGCGGGGTTGGTTATCTGCTAGTGATATTTATTATCCAGGTTGATGGATAGAATATTCTTGGATAATGGATAGTAGTTATTTTGGATAGAAGTTTGGCAGAGAATTTGGCCTAACTTAACTGAAGGTCAACATTGCATAGGCATCCAACTTTGACCGATTTGTAAGACCAGCAGCCTATACAATAAATAATAAATAAATGTATAATATTATTTATAAAGTTAATTACATGTATGTTTTTATGGTTTTACAAAAAAAAGGTTAGGATACAAATTTTTCTGAGTAAAAAGTTAGGGCTTTGTGTTTTTATTTTTGTAACTAGTTTAGGTATTAAGACTAACGTCCGTTAAATAGTCTGTTAAATTAGAATGAAGTGATCAAATTACCCTATGAATTATTAAAAAACATTTATCTAACTACCTATATTAAGGGATCATACGTGTAAATTGTTCAAATGCTGTTGAAGTTTTTGTTAATTACATATATGGTCCTTGAGTTAACAAAAAAGTTTATTACCGGGCCTTTGGTTATAAAAAAGGTATATTAGTCATTTTGCTCTAATTTAACTGAAAAACTTAAAGAAAGTTAGTGATCGAGTTGTCATGGTTAGATAAAAAATAAATAATTTAAAGGATTTAAATACCTATAACTAGTATGGATAAGTAAGAGTCGTATACACAGGAAATTGATGGAAAGTGAAAAACTTTATACGTATGACTTTGAAACATAAAACAAAAATATAAAAAAGCAAATATTTTTGGGTTTTCTGTTTATAATAAAAAAGTCAATTGAATGCAAATAATTAGAAAATCAATAAACTTGATTAGGGTTTCGAAAACTATAATGAAAAAGACAATCATTTTCAAAATTCAAGTTCAAAGATAACACACTTGATTTCGTAAGAATTGACTGCGAATCACATAGACATGATTTTACAAAATTGTTTGATTAAAATAATAATTATGAAACAGACTTTTAAGATTCGCTCGTTTACAAAAATACCAAATCATTTATGCAAAGAATTCACATACGTATCAAACAACTCACGATGCAAGGAAATCGAATCCTAATTAAAGCACACAAATACTTAAACATAAACATGTGTTTTAATTTTAGACATATGAACAATTAGATTCTAGTGTCAAATGAACATAACCCAAAGTATCAATTCAAACTAAACCTTGTGCTTCACTTACAAGAACCCTCCTACTGAAAGTGATTACGAATGAATTAGTCACTCATCGGCATGCTTGGATCTTCAATGTTGAATTTGATGTTGTTGGAGCTTTGATCTCGAGTGATTTCGTGCAAATTATGATCTTTAAGCTCCAAACACCTGCAACACAAACATGTCTCGAAGTAACCTCATTTTATATTCAAAAATATATAAAAACATAAAGTTAACAACATTTAACACCAAACAAACAATACCCTATCAGTTAGCCTTAATACCTAAACTATTTATAAAATTAAAAACACAAAACTCTAACTAATTACTTAAAAATATTAGTATCCATACTTGTTATATTAATTGTTATATTATAATTAGTTTCTAATAAATTAAAAAATATAACTTTTTATTAATGTTATTTCTATAGAGATAGTTTTTTATAAAAATATTTTTTTCTAAAAATTAAAAAAAAAATTATGTAATTTTTTAAAATTGGTTTTTTTAAAGTATTTTTTTATAAAACAAAAATAATTAAAATAAGGAGTTGTAGTAAGGAAATTTTTAACAATGAAATTTTTTTAAAATAATATGTTTAATTTATCTTTGGAAAAAAATAAAAAAGTACATATTATTGTTTTATTACTTATAGTTATTACTCATACATAATTTTAATTATATCATGTCTTAGTCTATTATTTTATTTATCATTAATAAATTTTATTCTATTTAATATTTTATTTATTCAAACCGTATAATACACGAGTTTACTAAAGATAGTGAAATTATAAAGTAATAAAACATATCTAGATTTAAGAAGATAGAATCGTGATGTACATTACAGTGGAGATGTTGTTTTATAATGAGTAATCCCTTATTGTAATTGAGTTTGACTTTGTGAATCTTAATATCTTAACTATGTTTGCTTAAAAAGTATGATGTTTAAAGTTATTTTGATTAATATAATGATAATTGAGCATTTATTAAAGAAACTATTATAATATAATAATTTATAACTTAAATGAGTATATGTGTTCAAATCTTAGGTGGAACGCAGATGAAAATTTTAATCTATTTATATTGCGAATTTAGATGGCAAAACCAAATGAATAAATATTTAAATTTACTTTAACATGATATTACATCATTTAATATCCTTTTGTCAAAACACACACGTGTATGGTACGTATGTGTATGTAGCGTACGTGTGTAACTCTGTCTATGTATATATTTATTATATTTATATATTTCAATAATTAGAGAGTAATGGTCACTCCATAAATCACAACTCAAACATCAATCATGTTTGATGATTAATTAATAAAGAAGTCATTTTTGAAACTTGTAATTGCTTCCTAATTCAGTAATCACAAGTCACAACACTTTGCCCCTTTAGTAGGATTGATGATTGTCACTTATAAAAATAATATAAGCTTAAATGTTGTAAGTGTAAAGTTAAATGGTATTAGAGGTAAATATTATTAATAAAAAAATATTAATTAGTTTAAACAATGTTTTCGGTTCGAGTACTTCATTTTCACTCACTTGTGCAGCTAAGTGAATTTTCCATTTAAATACTACATTTCGCTATAAACGCCAACTAATAAAACTATAACGGGTGGATTAAAAAATTTCTTTTAAATATAACATTCTTTTAAACAAGCGTACGTCATAACTCCCTAGTTTTGAGGCATTATAGAGGAAAGAGATGTTGCTAATATTAAGAAGCGAGCCGCTCTTCGTGTGAAAGAATGCCTCTAAACGGTTCTAGGAGAGACAGAGGCGTAGAGTATGGAGAAAGGGCCTCGTTCGTGAGAAAAGTAAAAGGCAACCAAGACAATGTGACGTGATCACGTTTGTGGGTCACTAGCAAAATTTAAAACCAGATCAAAATATTACATACCAATCAAGTTATGTTACCTTATTTTTACTTTATCTGTTTTAACATTATTTTAAAAATGTTTAGATTCTAGGGTTTAATTAAAACCGGTCTTTCAATTTTTTCAGATAAAAGAAAAACTTTTCATCACCTATCACTCTTAAACTTACTAATAGTTTACTGTGATTAGATTTTTTTTTGAACGACTGGTTAGTTGTTAGTTGTTAGTATCACTAAGTTAGTAATATTCGTCCATACCAAGGTTTGAAACTTAGACCTTCAAGAGAGGTAAAGCCTCCCACCTCTCCCTTGACCACTAGACCAAAAATTCATTGGCATTTACTGTGATATATTTGTTTGTTTGCAGTCGAGTAACTATCACTTTTAGAAATGCAATAAAACCTACTCAAAAACTCATTGCAACAAGCCTTGGTTCTTCCACCTTACTCAATTTCCACCACTTTCTCTCTCTAAAACCTCTGTTTCTCTCTCATCAATTTCTGGGGTTTCCCCCTCCTCTGTTTTTGGGACATCTTCACACAGCATCCATACAAGAATCTTCAGCTTTATCTTTATGGTATGTCGGTCAACACCCTCTTCATGTTTGCTAATTCTTTAACCAAAATTCGACTTTAGTGTCTTTATCTTCATGTATGTACATGTGGATATATGCGTCTGTATATGTGCATCATGCTTTTTACATACATGTAGCCATTAAAGCAAGCTACCAACATGTGCATGTTCATGTGTTACCTTGTCTCCTTGATGTTATGTTCTTGGGTTGTCATTTCAAATGGTTTCCCTCGATTTCTGTGATCGATTTTGTAACTTTTTTTGAAATTTATAAAACTCCTTTAACTTTTTCATTTGATTCATAATCTTTTTATGAAAAAGATTGTCCCTTTCGTATAATATGTTACCTGTTGTTTATAATTCTAAGAAATTTAGCCATTTTTTGTTTTGATTTTCTTGAATTGTTGGGCTTTTTTTTTATCTCTGGTTGGATCATGGATTTTCTGATGATTATATTAATTGTAAAACATAAGATTGGTTAATTTATGAATAATTAGGTGATTCATGTCATAGTTCTTTTTTAAGGACTATCTATGTTTAGTCTAGAAAACTAGGGAATCACATATGTTGTATAAAAGTTATAATAAACGATATGAGTGGTCATATGGATTTATACATAAAATTAGTTATATATTAAATGGTCAATTTTACAAGTAAATAAATAAAATGGGTATAATATTAAAAGTTAAATGATGTCTATTGCCAATTTATTTAATTTCCCTATTTTCTACTTTTTATATCTTTTTCGTAACAAGTTTCGTACACAATGTTTAAAATCAAATAATGATATACATTACTTGTTTCTTATACATCACCCTTTCATTATAATATCAGAAACTTCTAAAATTCCTATATATTAAAATCACACAATCAAATTCAAAACACATCCAAACATATTTTTTTCTCCCAAAACTTTTGTCTAAGGTTCATAGGTTGTCTTGTCATATCTTGATCCAACAAACTGACACCCATCTCATCATGATCATCACTTGTATAAAAGATTTGAACTTTCTGTATCTTGATGCAATTCTAGATATGGGTTTGTGAATTTACATCTCTTTTTACAGAAATCAACACAAAAAGATTGGCCAACATTTCCAATTTTGTAGATTTGTTGATATGGAGAAGCTGAAGGTTGACAGTTACTCACCCACATGTGTTCTTGAGGATTACTTAAGGAGTGTGGAATCTGATACAGTTTCTTCAAAAGAAAGCACATCAGGAAGTGAAGATCATCCAAAAAAAGATTCAAAACCATCAAAATGGGTGGATTTTGTTCATCTGATAAAAAGCAAATCAAAGAAGTGTTTGCCAACATTTCATCCTATTACAAGTGGTTTGCAGTTATCAAGAAGATTAAGCAGCAGTTTCAGAGAACAATCTGTCATGATTCCACCATCTCCAATGGCAGATATGAGCCATTTCAAGCCTCATTGGAAGAACTTTACCTTCTCACAGTTGCAATCTGCCACCAATAACTTCTCAAATGGTAAGATTTTTTATTCTTGATTCTTAATTTCATCTCAATCTTCAAGATTTTCTGTTTTTACCACAATGTTTTAGGGGTGTTTGAGTATGCTTTATTTTTAACATATTATTATGCTCTGCTTTTAGTGTTTTTTTTGGGAGTTTGGATGTAATTATTTAGGGTGGCGTCTAGGCGGCGGTTGTAAATGGATAGTAATCAAGTTCTAAACGTGTTAATCGGATTGGGAGTTGTAATATATGAGTCAAACAGGTTGACTTTATCAACAATATTTTTTATATATTTTTAAACGAGTTAAATTGGTTAATTCGAACACGGCCCATTTGTTAACATGATAACTTCCTTGTAATGTTTTGGGTTGTGTAAGGAATTGCTCATATTACAACTGATTATTGGATTCTTGCTACTAATAAGTATCACATAATTTCATTACACTTTTTTTATAGAAAATATGATTGGAAAAGGAGGTTATGCTGAGGTGTACAAAGGAGTTCTGAAAAATGGGCAAATTGTTGCTGTTAAACAACTTACACGAGGTCCAATCGATGAAAGAACCGCAAGCTTTTTATCAGAACTCGGGGTAATGGCTCATGTTAACCATCCAAATACCGCCAAATTAATCGGTTATGGTGTTGAAGGAGGATTACATCTTGTTCTTGAGTTGTCTCCCAATGGTAGCTTAGCTTCATGGCTTCATGGTTAGTTGTTTTGTTGAATTTTTACGGGCCAATGAGTCCTAAATCATTTGGTTGAGGAGGCACCTATGACTTTCCAAAGCAGAGGTTATGTGTTAGAGTCTCAATTGGTGCAATATGCTTCAAGTGGACCAAGGGTTTTACCACAGTGGGTCTATGGGTGGTGGGTTTCCCTTAGAATGGTGGGCGAGCCGGGTCACTAGCGCTGTTTGTGTTCGCGAGCGTGGGTGCCTTTCGACAATGGGTTTACCCGGGTGACCGGGCTTAAAAATTATTCGTTGGCCGTTAAAAAAATGGTCTATTTCCGACTCATTTATACACAAATGGGTCGTCTGGATAATGTTATATATCTAATGTGTAGTGATCTTGGGCCCGGCCCGGCCCGTTACTTATCGTCTTCTTGAAATTGAAGTTAAAGTTGAATTATACATTTGTTGTAACAGCCTTGAAGGAGAAGTTAGATTGGGCCATTAGGTATAAAGTTGCTTTGGGGACAGCTGAAGGGTTGCTTTATTTACATGATGGATGTCAAAGGAGAATCATTCATAGAGACATCAAAGCTGCAAATATATTGCTTACAAAGGATTTTCAACCTCAAGTAAGTCCTATTCCATAATTCTTTATTTATTGGTGTGTATTGTAAAATCTTGGAGAATAAAAATTCATGGTCTAGGATTAAAACTAAATGAATAAATAAACGCTTAAATTAATGTACAATCAAAACATAATCAATTAAAATGACAAAATATTGGGCAAATAAGTAAGGTCAAAATTGGGACTTTAGATGTGGAAAATTGGATCCAAAAGTCAACGATCCGCCCGTAACACCGTTTTGACGGATAAAAAGCTATGTCTGTTTTAAGTTCGGCCCCTCTCTTGGCCACTTTTTTTGTACAGTTGGTCCAAATGTGAGTTTGGATTTATATTTTAGTAACTAATTATTACAACTTCAATAATTATTAGAATGTAAATATATTAAAAGTTGAAAAAAATGTAAACATAGCCCCAAATGAGGGTTATCTAGACAGTGCGCAAAAACAACCTAGCCCTTTGTTTTAATTAATAGCATACAAACTGGCCAATTATTCTACTTGGTCCTCATCATTGCATTTCCAAAATTACAAAATTTTAGTGTAAAGTAGAAAGTATGGAACTTTTTAGGTGTTTTTGTAAGCTTTGGTCATAAATGGTCACCTTACTCAATTCAGATTTGTGATTTCGGGCTAGCGAAATGGCTTCCGGAGCATTGGACTCATCATACAGTTTCAAGATTCGAAGGCACATTCGGGTGCGTGTGCTTTATTACCATATTTATAGTTTGTCTAGCCGTATAATGGTTGTATTCTGATTACAACTATCATCATTTTACCATTTGTGTAGATATCTAGCTCCAGAGTACTTGATGCATGGGATTGTTGATGAAAAGACTGATGTTTTCGCTTTTGGTGTACTTCTGTTGGAACTAATTAGTGGTCGTAGAGCGCTTGATTATTCTCAACAAAGTCTTGTTTTATGGGTATTGCTCGTTTTCCATTAAACCCGTGGAGAGGTGGTAATATGGGCAGGCAGGGTGGGTCGTAATGTTGAGTAACGGGTCAAAATAAGTAATAGTTGTAACTGTTTTAAACCAGTAATGTTAGGTCGACTCCAAACAATTCTTTCCAAAATCTTGTATTTTTTATTTAACAATTAGTGTTCCTGATTTCAAAATTTAAAATATTTCAATTCAACCCATTTGGCTTGTTCAATCCATTTGACCCGTTTTCTATTTAACTAACTTTTAGTAAATGAATCAAAGTTTCCACCTTTACTCTTATCTATATAAGATGAATAAATTGAAACAGAATAATCGGTTTACTTCAACAGGCGAAACCATTGCTTAGGAAGAACAATGTTAGAGAGCTCGTTGATCCTGCGATCACTGACAAATGTAACACACGACAATTGCATTTAACGGTTTTGGCTGCTTCTTTATGCATACAACAATCATCCATTCGACGCCCTGATATGAACCAGGCATGCTTACATTCTTTAATATTTCGATAATATTTCTAATGTACCTTGATCCACATTAACCATGGTTCGCGGATACTTAATTAACCGTTGTTAACAGGCAGTGTGAAATTTGGGCTCATGTTTTACCTTAGTGATGAAATTAATGGTATATACAGGTTTTACAGATCCTAAAAGGTGAATATGGTGGATGGGAGTTTGCAATGCAAAATTGTAGGCGTCGTTCATCGTTGAAGAAACGTTATGAAGAGCTTTTCACCATGGAAAACTACGGTATAATCACTTCCCAAACATCAAATCATAATGTTTGATTAGGCATTTAGGCTTCTGTTATATTAAAGTTGTAACTAGATAAGTTCCTGAGAACAGTGGGTGAAATTTTGAAATAGAAATGTTGTACTATGTATATATGTTCATATGTGTTACCTTTCTTCAGTTGTAAAAATATAGTTATGTATATCGCTCTCTTGAACCTTTCTAATTTCTTAATGATCGTCGCTTTAAGGATGAAAGAAACGGTTGTTGATCGATCCAACATGCAGATGACAAAGAATGTGTATTGTGATTTGATCTTTGTGTCTTATGAAGAAACAAAACAAAATCATTGTTGAGGAAATTGGGATTCATGATAAAGATAATGGATATAAGACTAAGTTATAGTCCACTTTCAAAGAAGTATATCTATCATTTACTCGACTCGTGTTACACGAAATCAACTTCAGGTTAATTGAAGAACTCAAGTAAAAACTAGGAATATTCAAGTATGTAATATGTTTATAAGTAAATTTGGTTGAATTATCTCTCTTCTTAGACCAAGTTCGGTATGCAAATGAGGCACATTTTCACGAAAGGGGTAATGGTTATGAAAAGTTAGTTATACTTCATAATTACTTTTCTTAACTAACATTCATGCTTTTTTGGGTTCGCAAGAAAATCACACAAATAAACAAAGATACTCAATATCATCTTATATTAAGAGTGAAATAAGGGCAAACCTAACATCTGTCTCAAAGGGTAGAGAGGTCGCGTCCAAAGAGACTCCCGACTCGTAAAACCTCTATACTAAGGACATAATGCATGTAACGTAGTATACACATAACGCATTGAATACATTTATACTAAAGACATAATGTATGTAACATATAATAAAAGCACATAACATATCCAACTACTAGCAACACAAGACACCAAAACACGAATGCGATTGTTATAAATTGGAATCAAATCAATTAAATCAATACTCTCAAGAACACAAACATAATCGCATATCTCATTGATCGAATGAACTGTGCAAAAAACTCTTACACACAAGTGAGAACGATGACCTATTTAACATAACACCAACTAACGGTCACTAACAAATCGTAACAAATAGTTACAACCATTTACAAAAAATACCCCAAACTTCCGGTTAACTACACATTAACCCCCTGAACATTAAACAAAACAAGTATTGAGTTAATCTTGACCATTCACAACGATAATTTCCTACAACTAATTGTAGGAAACATCATCAGACTAAAGCCACACTTAGAAGGCAACAACCATTTACACCTAGTGACTAAAGGCATCCAAGTAGTGTTTAACGTCCTAAGAAAAGCCTAATGTCTACGTTTCTCTACAGCTCTCTCACCTTTATTATACGTCTCCAAAATGCCCCATCACTGATTATGTCCGTATAGAGGTGCAGATCATGTATATCATATCTAATTTACTCATTTTATGTTTGTTAGATCATGATAAGGCTGGTGCAACCAAAACCACTTCACATAGTCATTTTTTGGTGCTACATTGAAGGGCTTCCGAAGCCAAGCAAGAGATCTTCCGAGAGTC
>BJCN01056150.1:0-11767 GCA_018326445.1 Flaveria brownii | reverse complement strand
TGCTGAAAATTGAGATGAAGCCCGAAGAAACCTCTGCTGATTATATCACACGCGTTCAACAGTATGCAGATGCCCTTTTTAACATCGGTGAGCCCATGAAAGAAAAAGATGTCGTTATGTTGGCTATTTCACGTCTGAGAGAAGAATACAACTCCCTGAAATCCACTCTTATTTCAAGACAACCCTCTGTTACCCTGCTGGAACTTCCCAGCCTACTTGCTGATCATGAATACATGGTCAAAAAGCCTGATCCCGTCGTTCCTGCTGCTCAGGCCTTCATGGCTACTAGCAACCGTGATTCACCAAGCATTCAACTTCCACCAGAAACAGTTCAGTCTCTTCAACAGTTACTGACCCAATTAGGCCTCAATGTACAATCTGTACAACAGCAAAATCAGGCTCTTTATACTAACCGGGGAACACCAAATCGTGGTTCTTACAGTCGCCGTGGTCGTGCACGCTTCAACAGCAACAATCCGAACAGCCGTTACAATTCATATAAACTAATGATCAAATTGCTTATGTCTTCACCAAGCCATTACCATCACAACGCTTTACAGAACTATGATCCAAGCTACATGTCGTTTCCCGGCCTTAGCTTGAGGGGGAATATTAGACAATTTATATAATTAGTTCCATTGATGCAACATCTTCATCTACTTCCTCCTCATCCTCCGACTCAAATTCTTCATCATATAGTTCCATTGATGCAGAGGGGGTCGTCGGCGCAGAGCGGGCGCCGGAGCAGAGAAGGTCGCCGACACAGAGAAGGTCGCCGGCGCAGAGAAGGTCGTTGCTCGCAGGGGTGGCTGGGTGGGGAGGAGGTCGATGGATCTTGTTAAGTAGTTTAAATGGTATTTGGGTCAGATCTAACTTATTAAGCAAAAATACCCTGTTGACCGATTTTGACCGCCTAGAAAAACATCTCCAATTACACCGATTAATTCCGATTACCATCGATTAATCCTGATTTCTTCCGCCTAGGACCGACTAGCGATTAATGGCGCCGATTAGCTGAAATCGACAAGGCTAGGGACCGACTACCGATTAATTCCCGATTAATCGGTTGCCTAGCCCGATTTTTACAACACTGATTATATATCAGAGGGTGTTAAAGTGTAACTACTCTATATATATCCTTTATAATTGCCATTATTAAATTACAATACAAAGTTTATCTATTTACAATCAATCATATTATTTTTATGGTACGAGAACCTGCGGGCCTTGTGAATTTAGGCACAATGTCGGTCCAAACTTGCAAAGTCATCCATTTTGAATTCTTGAAAATACAAATCAGACTAAGAAAATTTGAATGTAATCCTTTGGCATGTGAGTGACATCAAGGTTGAAAGCCTTCATAGCTTGATGGCCTCTTACCTTATATTAAATTGTTTAAGCGATATTGTCATTCTATTATGTTTGTACAAGTTTACTATTGACTGTATTGTGCAATTACCTGTTCTGATGTGAAATTGTGTTTCCAGTCGGAAGCACAAAACAAAGTTTTGAGAAGTCGTGTTGAACTCTTACAGAAGGAAATTCAAGATTTCTCAGGTGCATCAAATGCTGTTGAGAAGGTAGCATTTGTTTCTTTGTCTTGCTTAAAGATACTGAATTAGTTTTTCTTCGATTAAGGTAACATAGAGGTGGCAAGATGGGCGGTGTCAGATGGGTTGGGCGATGGGTCAAAGCAGATTTGAGCAAAATCCAAACACCTTTCTATCCATTTCTTAATTAGAAATGCTTGAATAAAACACCTTCAGATGGTGTATCTACCAAAAAATACAAGATGTTTGGCATGTTCCTCTTTGGGCTAAAGTTTTCGATTTTCCTCATTTGACCTGCTTGAGATGAAAGAAAACAACCCTGACCCAATTAACTATTTATAATACAAGTAAATTGAGTCAGCATCACCATATGTGACTGATGACATGGCTGGTCATGTTCATTTCTTTGTGGTTTAACTAGGCAAAGACTGGAATGTTGATTGATTGAACAAGGAACGCCGCAGGAACGAGATAAAACACCAATGTTCTCCTATTGTCCGCAAAGATTCTTTATTGTTCCAAGTGATCTTATTTAGCTAGTTAGTGTATGTATACATGCACCATCTTTGCGAAACTGCACATTCTATATTTAGCAGACTGACTCGCCTGCTATTGTCTTTTGTTATTGCCTTTTTGGTTCTTCCTCAATGTTGTGTTCTGTTTCTTTGTTTTTAATTCAATCCCATCGGGTCAAATCTACTATTAAGCTTTCTACTTTTGCTATTTCACTCCCATTTTTCAAAGAAGAGCCAACAGGTCATCGATACTAGTGTTTCATAACACTTTAAAGCAAAACCATTGTTTCATAAAACATTTGAAATTAACATGACAAGATAAGCACGCTTTGTACTTGTTAATAATTGTGAATCTCATTCTTCATGACTACTTCGACATTGGTATGGAAGAAAGGGTGGGTGTCATCAAGAGTTTAATCTCAACATATTCATCATATATTTCATCATTAATAAAAGATTTTGTGGGTGCCTACACACCTAATAATAAATTCTTTTTATGATAGATAAATATGTGAACATGTGAGTTATATGCTATTTTAAGTTACTCGTACGTTTATCATTATATCCCTTAAACCCAAATCATCTGAAGGGATCAAGACAAAGATTGCACTAAGATGACAACCACCTCTCGATCAATGCCATGAGTCTACCATGTACGAATGGCTTAGCCACTACTTCAACTACTGAAAAGTTCTTACAAATAAACTCACAGTGATCTCATGTTGAGACATGTATCCACCATCCGAGGTGAAATTTAAAAAAGGGGTATTAACACTAGACAATAGCTTCGTAGTCAATGCCAGTCCACTTGGCAAAATATTCAAGATAATAAAATACAAGAATTCAAGATCACTTTAATACAACAATCAAAATATTGTGAGAAAGAATGGTCCAAAGAGCATACAAGGTTTGACTATAAGCATTTATTGAGACATCTCTCCCAACTCTTATTTATGCTAACATCTTCTTTCTACACTTTAATCAAAACTCTACACTAGGAAAACACAAAAATACATTTCTTTCTTGACCAGACATCGTAATAAATCCAAATATAAATCTGCGGATCAAAAGCAAGACAGTAGAAACACTTGTAATATACATACAACCCTCGCTATACAAACACTTGAAACATCTATTTAATAATATCAATGTGAATCGTTATACATAGTTGCATCCATGTATAAATATCTTTTCAGCTCTTGCTTATTTTCTTATCTATTTAAATTTTTTGTATCTTTAAAACAAAACAACTCCTAATCTACTCTACTATCTATCACTTGCTTATTTATCATTATAAATTAGTAGTAAAATTTATAATCTAAAGATAAACCCAATAGAAGATCTTTAGAAAACTGGACACTTTTGCACTATTTTCCCCTTTCGTTTATAACTAATTTATCAATATTATTGAAAACCTAAATATTACGCAAAGAACTTTTAAGATAAAATTTATTACTTTATTAAAACTATCCATAAGTTGCGAATATAGCAGTAGCATTACATCTCACGAAGATGTAGATGTTTATTGTTTCTTAAAGAAACATCTCAAATCTGCCTTAAAAATAGATAAAGTGACTAAAATAGGGGGAAACATAGAATTAAACTTAAAGACTAGAAACATAACAGCTTTAGGTTAGATTAAAAAATGTAACAAAGGACAGGACATAAACACAAAGAAACATGTTTACTGGCTATTCTGATTTTGATGCTCAAACTATTAAGTTTTCAAGCGAAGATTCAATTACAAGGAGCATAACACTTTTTTCTCCAAAAAAAAATGAAAAAAAGTAGTGATCCTTACTCTGGTTCAACTTTGAGGACTATCTTCATCAGTTCATAAACAAAGTAACTTATTGCAGCAGAGGGTAGCACCTGAGTAAGCACAAAACAGATTGATTATTAAATATTTTTACCCATTTCATATTCTCATTTCACAAAACACAATCTCAATTGCTTCCATATATAAAAAGAGTCTGCCAATCAGTAAAATATGACAAGCACAACTTCAAACAGTATCCCCGTGATTCATTCTCACCATTAAAATGTTGCCAAAGAAAGAAATCATGCTACAAATACGATGAAATGAGCCATGATATATGTAATTATGTTGCAAACAAGCTATTGCAGGCATGCTCTTTTTCTGTGATGATTCAAATGATGGTTGGCATTCCATTGTGCAAGTACAATGTTGACTAGAGTGATAAAATATCAATGGTTAGAGAAAATGATATAAAAAGGAGAAAACAGCCTTGAAGCAGCTGGAGGGTAGATATAGGAGGTTGTATGCACTAAATATACACTTAACCCAAATCGACCAATCCCTATGCAGATGGGTAGAAACTTCTACATCAGTCACAAGGAGGCTCCTTTCAAGTGCACTAAATATACACTTAACCCAAATCGACCAATCCTTGAAGGAGCTCTGAGCGCAGGAACAACCACATTGCACAGGTGCAGGGGAAAGATTATAGATGTGGCCATTTCAACCCATGTACAGATCCAATGGCCAATTTGGGTTATGGCTAGTCGCTCGCTGGTTTAAAGTCATTTGAAATTTATCTATTAATTAAAATTAAGTTTTAAGAAATACAGTGTTTGTAACCATATGCAAGACAATAATTATTTCAATTACTCTAAAAAAGTCCACCAAATCTTATCTAACTCGTTACAACCAATACTAAAAAGTTACCCCTTTTGACCCATTACTCGATGCACCCATTTTGCCACCCCTAAGTCCCTAACCGCATACTAAAAGCCAAGAATCATAGGTTAAGTGTAAAGACATATAAACACTAAAATTGATATTTCAAAGGCGTGTAGATACCTGCAGTAGACTTGGAGTCAATCCTGCATACAAGGCAGGAATGCCACCTTGGTCAAGTATCTTTATAAAAGTGGCAACCGCACTCATTTTTGTAGCACGAACTTGCATTTGAAGTTGTCTTCTAACAACTTCAAATGGATATGTAGCAGCTTCAGCACAACATCCAGCGATTGCCCCGTATATTAAGGTTCTAACAGTACCTAATTCCATTTGCTCCAAAGCGTTTAAATTTTGTCCTGCTTCCTTCATATGTTGAAGTCTTTTTCTTCCTTTTGGTGAATGCAAATAAGCTGACTTTAATATATCATAAATTCCATAAAATACAGCACCTGAAGGCGCCATGCTTATAATTGAAGGCAATAAGCCTTTGTATAATGAAAAGAATCCTTCAGTTTGGATCATGTGGCGAAAAGCACCAATTACACCTCCCAAAGCTTCTCCTCCGGGTGCCACCATTACTGTTCGTATCTGTGAGACCATACATATAGAAAACGACTTTTGAATATACAATACAGGTTGGACAGAATCATAAGCAAATGAAATCAAATACTTTAACAAATTTATTGATTTTACAAATGACTTAACCATTAATAAATAACTGGGTCAGAATGGGCACCTACACATACATAGCCAACACTCATTCCAAAACAATTTATTATTATTATTATTATTACTGAACATGTAGTGATCCAGATGACATAAAACGAACTAATATACAATGACATAACAAAAAATGAAATAGCATATAATGAAGCTAGGGAATCCAAGTGTGGGAGCAAGCTAAGAAAAGGCACATAAGAGTGTAGGAACAAGATAAGGCAAACAAGAGCGTAGAGAGGCCGCTCCAATTGAGACCCACGGGTCCAAAAACTTTATTGAACATTTTTTTGAACAGATCTAGTCATCGAGATAACATATTTTTAAGATAACATACGATGAGATAGCATACAATATATAACATACAATAAGATAGCATACAATGAAGCTAAGGGAATCAAAGTGTAGGAGCAAGCAAAGGCCAAGCTAAGCAAAGGCATAGAAGAGAGTAGAAACAAGTTAAGCAAAAGACAAGCTAAGGAACACAAAAGTGTAGGAACAAGCTAAGGCGAAGGTAAACTAAGGGAAACAAGAGTGTAGACACCGCATAAGGCTATGGTAAGTTAGGGCACACAAGATTGTAGCAACAAGTGAAGGCCTCAAGACAGATCTATCCCTCCCCTAGAAGTCCATAACCTTAATCCTACATCAACAAGAACTCCTATCCCCAATCATGTCCTTGAAATTAGAAACTAATTGATTCAATAAAAAGCAACATACATACCGTGTCCATGGGTATGCAGAGTACAGTAGCAGTAATTCCTGCAGCAGCACCAGCAATGAACCTTTCAAAGTTGGTTGTTTCCTTATTTCCAGTTAGCTTCAGCAGCTGACTTCTGTATTTATCATAAGCATAAAAATTGATGGCCTTAAATGGGGCCGTTCTAAGAATATTCACAAAATTTCCTTTCCAGAATCCTTTTATCCCTTGAGTTGCTGCGATTGACTGGATTAGCTCAATAAGATGTTTCTGTTCTCCACGAACCATATATTCCAGCTTCAGTCTCTCAAGTGGTGCAACAAAAGTTCTGATACATTGACGCAGATCATATGAGGCATTAACATTTATTTATGAAAGATTTCACTAGCGGGGACTTATGTAAGCAATAGCATAACTGTAAGTATAAGTTTATATTACTGAAAATCAATGTCCACCAATCTCATGAAGAGCAATAAAGCAACAAAACACGTGTGTATATTTTATGCTTGCATCCTTATATATACACTACTAGTGGCAGGTTTGGGTGGTGTTAATTACAAAATTATACACTTATAGAGGATCATTTTATTCAAGTGCCAACATATCATCAACCCACTTTTAAACTGTTTTCTCACTTGAGTACATTTCTGCAATTTCTCTACTTGCACCGCGCACAATCCTTTCTCACAACATCATTATCCACAGTTTCTAGTTAAATAAAAAAACTAACCAATATCTTGGGAGCATGATCTTCAGTTTCTAATTCTTTTTATCTCATACCTTGAAGCTATGTGGTATTAGATATGCATTGTTTGGTGAAGTATCGCTTCCTCTTTGTGCATTTAAATCTAAAGAAAAGTGAAAACCAAACAGAAATGGCTGTTTGACGCTTACCCGAAAACCAAAATTCACCAAAGATCTCAAATAGTGAGCTCGATTGTGATATTTCCTAGTCTACAAACAGGAAAAAGAAAACACATTGACATTTTAATTTAACAAGGCCTAGCATTCAAACATATTTTGTAATTATCATAACTGTGTTCAACTTGTAGACCCCAAACAGAGAACATAATTGCTGCTAAACAAGGCCTTACGGATCTTCATTGTACTCAATCATCAATTTAGTAAATGCACCCACAATTTCAACAATTGATAGGGATAAAATGAAAGAAAAAAGAAGAGACCTTGAGACCATAGCAGCAACAGCTCCAGCCCAAAGATGCTTGGTGGTATTCAAGGCTCCAGCTTGCACTTGCTTTTCCACTTTAATCACCTCCTCCTCTTTTTCTTCTTCTTCTTCTTCTTCTTCTTCTTTTTCCCCATCAAACCCTTGATTCGACAGCGTCACCGAGCAAAACCCAAGGCCCCCACGTCGCCTCAACGAACAACAAATCGGTTTCTTTGCGTTGTGTAGCGAAACGAAGGATGATGTTACAGACGAATGAACGCTAAGTGATTCGAGAAACAACCCACCCTTTACAAAAGGGGTGGTTTCCAGCTGCGATCCCGTTGATGTTTTGATCCATAGCTCCAATCCTTTCATCGTAGAAGGAGAAGGAGGAGGAGGAGATCAAGATGCAGAATGCGAGATCGAACTCATGAGGAGGTTAAAGAAAGTGAAATGGAATAATGGGTTTGATTCTTGCAGTTGCAGCTTTGTTAATGCCAACACTTTGAAAGTGCCGTCAGGGTGTTGGTTGGTGATTTGTTGTTCATAGATTAGCAACTGAAAGCATCAAGCGGTTTCGATGTTGGACTTCTTGTTGCTTTCACCTGCGACAAAACCTCGTTGGTCACGATGTTGGTTTTGCTCTTCTTGAAAAAACAAGGAGAAAAAAAAAACATATAACGAAAAAATACATTCGATAGAGAAAGGAAAAAAACTAAATTCTTATTCAATCAAGAGGCTGTTGATACACCCAAACATGATATCCCAACATTTTAATTGTGGATCGTATTGTCTATACATCCCGTATTTATCTGCAAATTATCTAATTAATCAATTTATAAATTTCACGACCTGTAATGGCTTTAACTTATGGTATCGTAACGAACCTTATAAGCTTAAATATAATTTTCTGGATTTTATATTCATTTACTGATTGTTAATTCAACTATTTTTTTCCACCTACGTGCGTTGCGCATCTAAAGTTAGGCTTGGAACAGACGTTAAACTAAAGCTGCTAACTATAAGTGATAACCATGCCAAAACAACTAACATCATTGTTGGTGTATCATCACAACCATATTAACAGAGTAACAAAATGAACAACACCGTACAACATCCAAAGAATCCATTATCATATCACAAATTCATTATTGTAATGACCCAAAAATCCGAATAAAAAGGAAAGGCCCAACTATATTTAAAAAAGGGCAACAAAAGAAAGTTTAAGGAAAGTTAATGTAACTTTAACCCTAAAACATTCGGGGACCTTTAACCGCCCCTTGCGATTTTAGGAAAGCCTTACATGCAAAGCTTTTGAGTTATAAAGAAAGAAAACACTACCTTTTAGAGAGAGAGGGAAAGCTTGGGTTTCATGTTAAATGTAAGGCTTTAAGACTCTATTATCAACAACGAGCGTAGATTAATGTTCATAAGTATGTTCCTACTGAGATCTTATGGTAAAGTTTCCACCTTTACATTGGAGTGTGTAGATCTTGGGTTTGTGAAGCTTGTTTTAGGGTTTGCTATTCATCCTCGAAAATGTCAGTTCTAGATTCCCCTCTTTTTAAGCTTTTTAAAGCTTTTAAAGATGTTAAGCATGTTATCTAGATTTATATTTTCTTATATATAAAGTTACCATCTTTATTTCTGGGGTCCATGTTATGCTAATTTTATGTTCATGTTCAATGTCTATCTAAGAACCCTAGAATATAAGTAAATGTTTTAATGAATTTCAAAGAATGGTAATGGTATAACTACACATGATTTCCCATAGTAACCGTATTTTGATAGCTGTCGACCACCGTACCAAGTTTACCGAAGTTGAACTATTACCTGTATTGACATGCTCATTCGCATCAACTGCGTAGACATTCTAAGTATACTTTGATGCGGATGAGTACACTGCATAGACATTCTTATGATATGATGCAGATGAGCATACGTCAATGTTCCCTCATTGCCTTGATCGTCTGTATTGACTTCTTAGTTACTCTAAGTATGTTTGGCTGCAGATGATCATAAGATTACTATTACCAACATCATCACTGTTACACGCATTGAGTTAACCTACTCACATTGAGTTAACCTATCTGAATTAACTAACTCATCGACATTAAACCCGCATTTAGCCTTATTAAACTTATATCCATCCGCTTGGATCACACCTAGAATACTTTCTCTATATTTATCTTATTTCCACATCCAAGTAACTCATGATTAGTTATGCCTAGAGTTTAATAATCAAAGTCAATGTATAAAATGATACCCTCGTTATTCGTGGAAAACATGCTAGCACGATTAGTGGTGCGTATACGAACTAGCTCTCGTAACCCGACTCAAACCCAACTCGGGTTCAACCAGGTTCCATCCTTATTCAACCTGCTGATTTCAAACCAGTTTGGCCCCTTTATAGCCCAAAATGGGTTCACCCTGACCTAGTTCAAGCACGGTCCAACTTGTTTTGAGCGTTGGAAAAAAATAAGCTTCGAAAAGCAATCATTTGACCGTTTGGGGGATGGGCTTTGATAGTGTTTTTCAATGTTTTGGACCATTTTGAGCCCAAATGATAGTATAAATAAGTAGTGGGTGTAATGGATTGATTACAACACTAAAGAATGCAAGACGGTGCTTGAAATGCAAAAACACAAAAACATTCACATACAAACTCTGTACTTTGTACTCTGTACTTTCTAGTCTTGAATCTTAAAAGATATTGCTTCCAAATCATTTGTTCCAACCACTACATCCTGAAACGAAACTTCCATTTTGAGGATTCTACTAACAACGAGAAACAAAGAGCTTTAATGCGAATTCAATATACATGAAATTTTGAATGGTCAAACCCAATCTTGATGCAAGGCTTGTACATGTTTTCAAGTCGGATTCAAACATAAATTTGATAAACCGTGTAACAAAAATACTACATGGCGTTGAAAAGCACACTAGCTCAATGCCGCATAACAAATTGAAACAAATGGTGGTATATAGAACTTCAAAGTAAATATGATTCAGGAATGAATGACAAAGTTCGTAAAGAAGGCTTGCCGTTCGACTAATTTAACAACCCTTGATTGACAAGATTAATTCAAGAAATTCTCTTACCACGTTACACTCACGTAAATGGTACTACCTATAGATTCAATTGTTTAAAATATTGGAAACAAGCAAAAATGATTTATAAATGTAATTTAAATATTTAGAAACTAGTGTGAACTTAACTACCAATGTTTGGTTGGCTCCACATGCCTTACTGAAGTCGTAACTTTACGTCACCACCCATTGGCTAGATCTAAAGACGCGAAAATGATGAAACGTACGATTGCATTTAAATTATTTAGGTATCCGCATACGGATAAAAGTTATTTTAAATTTTAGATCTTATAATAAAAACATATGTTGAATCATGAAGGATGAATCTATCAAAAACTCTAGATTTCAGCATTGACGTTTAACTGCCGAATCAGGTCAAGTGCTGGATCAAGTGGCAAATGGCATATGCTGAATTACTGCTAATTAGCATATTCCAGGAAATTGCCAAACTACATGTGCTGAAAGAATAAATATCAACACATACAGTTCAACTGTCGATCAATAGATAACTCCATGATCTGTTAGTCGACTGCTGCCGAGAACAAGCATGTCTGTACCGATGGCTACTGTGCTTCACCTTTAGGAGACAACATGATACTGAAGCTGCCAACTCCGATACACAGATTACCTGTTCACCTGTAAATGGAATAGTTTATTCTCATTGTATAGTATAAAAGTCCTCACACTTGTATAGTTGAGGCAAGCTTTCCAAGCCATTTGATTTTACATGTTTCAAGTCGGATTCTGTGACAACCCCGATTTTTGGGCCTGGAATTTTTTTTAGAAACCTTATTGGGCCACACCCTGACACCAAACTCTATTTAGGAGGCCATGAATTGGGCCCAACAACACTGGGCTTGAGCCCACAACCAACACACTCACCCAATTGGGCTTGAACCCAACGGCCGTGAATAGGCCATTGGGCCAATTAATTTAATAGGCATTGGCCCACTTAATCAATATGGGCCAACATGCCATTAACTAATTCTAGGGCATGCTTGAACCGACCCAATGGGCCACGGGCCCGTCACCATGGAAAACGTGGAAAAATTTATTAAATAGAAATTGAAACCAAACTTAGCATCCGCTAGTTTTATAAAATATAATTAACCATCTTAAAATATATTACATTTTATAAAAGTTAATTAACCACTTAAATTATCTCATACCAAAACTTATTATAGATATATATGACACCCAATAAAACAAACATTAAACTTAACTATCTAGTAACAAGATATAATCCAACTAATAAGTAAAACAAACCATACATATGAAAATGTGTACATAATTAATTAAATACAATGGTTGATACCCAAACTT
>BJCN01056052.1:0-12310 GCA_018326445.1 Flaveria brownii | reverse complement strand
ATATATATATATATATATATATATATATATATATATATTAGAGTTTACTAAGGTGACTTTATTTGATTATAATTATAAGAGTTTTATATGTATATACATTTGAGCATGTGTAAGTATGTGCTTCATGAATGTGCATGCATGCACAATTATTTACGTATGCGTATATGTAAATATTTCGGAACATGAATTATATAAGTTATCGAAGACATATGTAAGTTACCAAATCATAAGATTGTATATTTAGTTACTTTATCAATAAGTGATTTCATCTAATATGTAATGAACTAAGATTAAAAACTCAAACAAACATTACCAAATCAGTTAAATTTTAGAAAGTTGATAACAAAAACCAAATCCAAACTAATCATAAACACTTGAAATATACAAACTAAACATAATACTTGGATCATTAAGGATTGATAAACCTAAACTAATCTTAATTAAGTTGACCACTAGACTAATTAAACCACTAAACCTTAACTTAATGACTAAGAATAACATTAGCATCTTAACATGACACCTAGCACTAACATACACTTATTCTACACCAAAATTTGACACCTAGCACTACACACACTTATCACCCTCCTAAACTTGACACATAACCCCTAGGATTAACACCTCACCATTCTAAGTTTAGATATAATAATGAACATCATAATGATCTCCTAACTCCTTGGAACCTCTCGGCCATGGACACCATCCACACCACCACCGCCATCGACCAAAACCACCATAACCACCACCATCTCTCGGCTTTCTCTCTCGGTTTCCATATAACACCAATCACCACCTACCATCTCTTACTTCTTGATTCAACACCACCAAAAACACTATCAACATCACCATCAGACTACTATCAAACTATCATCTATCAATATCTTATGGTACCATTCAAATTCAAGAACATCTACCTCCTTTGAGCTCTAGAAGACTCGGAAGACCTTCTTATCTACCCTCTACAAACTCTTTCTTCTACTCCATACAAGGTTTGATCCTCACAATTTATGATTAACAAACTTAAAAAGTTATATATGTATTTAACATACATATTTAATCAACCCTTTATGTTATAAATCACCAAAGTTAATTACAAACCATATGAACACTTGATTTTCAATCAAGGATCAGTAAGAAAGGATCTAAAAACAGAAAGTTTGAGAATTTTTATTAAACAAAAGAGTCAAATAAAAACAAAGGATTTAAAGGGTTGAAATATGTGATATTATATGATTTACTAAATAAAATATTTTGATTGACTATAACTATGGGAACAAAATTTAGAATTTTGTTAGAGAATATTTGAAATAATAAACTAGAAAATATGAAATAATTATATGGGATATATTAATTTATATGATTAAATTAAGAAAATAGAAGAAAAATACCAAATAGTAAATCGGCACTGAATAAAAATCTGAAAAATTTAAATTATGATACTTATGTTATATTGAAATTACAGAATAAAATTCGTGATTAAATTTACATGTATGATTGAGTTTTATATTTTAGAATATTCTGTAAATAGAAAATTGAAAGAAAGAGCAAAAGAGTGAGTTAAATTATGAAAAAATTCAAATAAATTATTATCTTCATAATAGAACACTGTGTACTGATTTCGGAATTTTTAAAGATATTTAACTATTTATGCTGATTTATGTGAAATTTGTAAAAATCATAGTAAACTTCCTATTTTAAGTTAATAACCTGAAAATTTAAGAGATAATATGGACTTCAGGATAATTAGTCTAGTAAATTTTGGTGATTTTATAAAACCCATAGCTATATTCTGCTATTTTATGTGAATCTTATAGAAATTCTAGAAAAAATATCTATAATTAATTATTAGTTGAAATTTTTATATGTTAATCTTTATTTTCAGATGTTACTGCTATTAATTTTTGGTGACATATGGGTAGCAGTAACTACTGTTTCAGAATTTCTAATTTGAAGTGCAGAAAAAATTTTAAAGAAATAAAATATATTTCTAACCTATAATTATTTTATAGGGTAGTGCTGGAATTGAGGTGAGACTCATCGTCCCATTTTTGTATTTATAAGCTTTTGGGGGAAAAGCATACTATTTTGAGACTAATGCATATATATAAGATTTTTGAGATATACTGTCATTTATGTTACAACTATTAATTCGGATGTGAAACCGTCTGATAATATAGGTAGCACTACTTAGTAAAATATTTCCTGCACCAACAGGATGAGTGTTGTGATGCTATATTATCTGATTTTCATGATTTGTATTTGTGACAGTTATGAATCACCTGGCTTATAAGTAGGTTTGGTTGTAATCTTATTTATGTTGCCTCAATATGTTTTGTTTGGTTATTAAACTTATGTTTCTCACCAAAATTATATTGACAGTTTTAAGTATGATTTTTCAGGAGAACAGAATGACTAATAGCGTTATGTTCTCGTTTGATGTTTACAACGGTTGGGGTGAAGTTATTGGGAAGACTTGTGTGAAAATAACTGTTAACATATTTGAGCATAATATAATGGTGGATGCACACATCCACTACTAGCTGAAGATTATGTGATATGTTGAAGACATGTGCTTTTGATTAAGATTACGAAACTGTATAAGTCTAAATTATTAGACTCAATTTTGTAAATTGAAATTCTAATATTATGAATTAATGAAAGTAATGTTAGTTTATTTCTATGATTTGTCTGTTTTATTAAACAATGCGTTTTGAACCGACGAGTCACGCCCAAACATTTCACGCTTCCGCCGGAATCTGACAGATTTGTATCAGAGCCATTGGTTATAGAGAATTAGGTATTATTAGCAAATGCCTAGACTATAACCACAAGCTCATATGATAATAATTACTTTTAGTATGATTAAAAACATATCACTTACCCATAAGTTTATATGATAACAATTTTAATATGATTGAGTAAATAAAGATTTATGTATGATTTTATGTGAATATTTGGGTACTAGTAAAATGTTTTTTGATTTGATAAGGTAAACTGTTTTATGAGCAAGTATGTGAATTATATGTTCAATATGTGAATGTGAAACTCTGTGAACCCGTTTGACTAGTTATTTTAACTAGTAAATAGTATAATTAAATATGGTAAGAATTTTTGCAGTTATGAGTTGTCACACCCTCAAAATCCACTAATGGGGTTTTACCGTCAGGCGTGTGACACACAAGGATCTCAGATAGCACAAGTTACACCAGACACGATAATTACAAAACATCACATTAAGTAATTTAACTTTTAAATCAACCACAAGTGTTTCATGTTCGCGGAAGCGTTTCAAAAATAGTAAGTCAACAATTCAACAAGGTCAACATGCGTTTAACAAAATAAAACGATTGAGTTGTGATGTATGCCATGAATGCATCCTAGCTGAGTTCTTAACCTTGTGCGTTCCTGTGACCTGAGAAAACATGCTAAAGTGTGTCAACATAAAGTTGTTGAGTCCACAAGTTTAGTCAACAAGTAATGTATCAGAAAGCGTTTCATATGGTTTAGTATATAAAGCATATCGATAGGCAACTAGCCTATAAACTAGTTACTTAGTGTTTCAAACCGAAGCTAACTGTGTGTGTTTAGTGTCTTTCCACCACATCTATCACAGATCGTGGCAAATGTTAGGTCAATTACGCACCTGTTTGACCTCCAATCAAGCTAGCGCGCCCGGTGGGGTTTGTCAAACCTAGTAGTACTACTCAGAATTACCTCGCTAATCTTATTACTAATGGTTCGATACTGTAAGGACTTTTATGTATGTCTCCACTAACGTAACAGGCAATATCAATAATACTAACAACCATAACAAAAATAGTTTTTGCATGTTTTCTCTCCCAAAAAGGAAAGACTATAAAACGGGGCCGTGAAAACTCACCTTGAATGCATAGCAACGAATAAACGATAGCACAAAGAATAGGGTTCCGATTAACCTGTGTTTCATTCAGTATATATATAATTAATATTAATTATTAATTAGAAACATAATAACTGTACTGTTTCATGTCTCACGAATCGGTTCGGTGCCGGTTATCGATACAGACCAACAATACCCACGTCCACATGCATAAACAAACCCTAAGTCATATTCAGTCTATAAGACCTAATTATCACATGAAAAGAGTACTCTTTATATAATTTAATTATATGATCCATATATATATATATATATAACCCACATTTTTACATAATCTTGGACACCCATATAAAATGTATTTGCATTGTTCGCACTCTATATGCATATGCTTTGTATCATATTCTTTCGCATGTATTATATACATAACACAACTATATATGTACGCATGCTCTAATATGTAAGTCACTTCATAACACTCTATGTATATTATGCTCACACACACATGAACATCAACCCAAACGTTACCCGAACCCATACATATATGCATTGTAATACATACACACCTTTATAAATATGAATATATATTTGTATAGGAATCCTTCATAAATAATTGCCATGTTATAGATATATCCATTCAATCAAGTACATGTGAATTTCATGCATTATAATATATCTACATCCTAATATATCCACACATGCAACGTACACAAGCAATCTCAACCCTAAACGCCCACATGTGTCATTCACCCCCCCCCCCATGCGCTAAAACAAAAAATGCACATACATGCATCTCATGCGCCCATATGTGATACTCACCTTCTCCCATGCGCCCAATTAACACATGCACAAACACTATGCACATACACTAACATACTTACACAAGCATGCATTACACAATAATATATATACATATTCAATTCACACACCGTGATGCACATACACCCACTCAATTTGACTTGGTTCCTTTGGTCAACACACAGCCCATAACCCCACACTTCGCATTCCTCCATGTGGCTGCCCCCTCCCCCTACCAAAACGCCTACACCAACATACATACATACATACATACATACATACATATATATGTATATCCACATATATACATACACAAAAACCTGCATAGCAACATACGCTTACACACCATCGCAAATGAAACACACACACATATATATACACTATAGAGACATATATATATACACACACACAAAGAGAGCACACAACACACCCGCAGACACATATATATGTAACCGATCAACGCAAATCTACCCGTAACCAGACCACATCAACCCGATCGCACAAAAACACAGCCATGAAACCTTGTTCGAAGCGCACACAACCCACAACAACTCTCTGCTAACATCAACCAGGACCCACCCGAAACCGAAACCGTGATAAGCGCGAGTCGTGAGAAGAGGAGAACCATACACAAAACTGGACGACATTGTACGATGGGAGGAGAGAATCATACCAATGGGGCTATTTTGGTTGTTGATCCAGGCTATCGAAGATGACGACGGTTTGCGAGGAGATCGATTGCTTCCCACGGTTACCAAACGTGTGACGGGTCACGAGGAGATGGTCACCGAAGCAGGTTGTCGAAGCTTCTCGATCGAGTGTGGATGAAAAGTAGGGTTTTGATATGTTTATGGGGATGATCAATATATGAGAGGGAGGGATGAGTCGGTTATGGGGGTGGCCGAGAATTTGGAGATGAGGTTGTTTTATTTACATCATGGTCCCTCAACTTTAACTAACTTGTATTTAGAGTTTATTTAAGATTTAATTAACTTATAGTATAATAATAATAATTATTATTATTATTATAATTATTATTATTATTATTGTTATTATTATTATTATTATTATTATTATTATTATTATTATTATTATTGTTATTATTATTATTATTATCCTTAATTAATAATAAGATTGACTAATTATAAATAGCGGAGAGGTTAGATAATGATAACGAGGTTGACCTGAAACTCGGGTTGTCACATCATCCCTTTGTTGAAGAAATTTTCATCCCGAAAATTGGAACACGGGTTTAACTAACGTAGTGAGCAAGCTGGTCAGTTATCCGGAACGTAGGCGCGCTAGGGTTTCTGAGAGTTTTTGAAATAAATCTAAAACAATGAGACATGAGATTTCGCGAGAGTTGTGACATCATCCCCTTGTTGAAGGGAATTTCGTCTCGAAATTGAAAGAAAAGATACCCTAAAATGATACCTTAACAAGTGGAAGCCTGATTTTTGAACAGTTGTGGATACTTCTTCTTCATATGATCATCGCGTTTCCAGGTAAACTCTGGTCCACGCTTCGAGTTCCACCTAACGTGCACAATAGGGATCTTGCTACGTTTTAGGGTTTTGACTTCTCGATCCATAACCTCCACTGGTTCTTCAACGAAGCGAAGTTTTTTATCGATTTCCAGTTCCTATAATGGAACGACAAGTGATTCATTGGCTAGACACTTCCTCAGATTTGAGACGTGAAACTCGTTGTGTATTCCACTGAGTTATTCAGGCAAGTTCAGTTGATAAGATACTGGGCCAACCCATTTGACAATCTCTAACGGTCCCACGTATCTAGGGTTTTGTTTTCCACATTTCCCCAAACGAATCACACCTTTCCAAGGTGACACTTTCAAAAGTACTTTATCACCAATCTGGAATTCTAACGGTTTATGACGTTTATCAGCGTAGCTCTTTTGTCGATCGCGTGCCGCTGTCATACGGTTATGAATTTGCACGATCTTCTCAGTCGTCTTGTGCACAAGTTCAGGACCCGTGAGTTGGCTTTCTCCAACTTCTGCCCAACAAATAAGTGATCGACACTTGCGTCCTTACAGTGCCTCAAACGGAGCAGCTTTGATTGAGGTGTGATAATTGTTATTGTAAGAAAACTCAACTAATGGTAAGTGAGTTTCCCAACTGCTGCCAAAATCGATCACACTGGCGCGCAACATGTCTTCCTGATTCTGGATCGTACGCTCAATCTGACCATCAGTTTGAGGATGATATGCAGTGCTCACATCTAACCTTGTTCCCAATGATCGTTGTAAAGATTACCAGAAGTGTGAAGTGAATCGAGCGTCACGATCAAAGATAATAGAAATTGGCACACCGTGCCGAGAGACCATTTCCCTTAGGTAGATACGAGTCAACTTTTCCATTCGGTCAGTCGCCTGGATTGCCAGGAAATATGCGTATTTCGTCAAGCGATCTACGATCACCTAAATGGTATCGCATCCGCTGGGAGCCCGAGGTAGTTTTGTGATGAAATCCATTGATATCTGTTCCTACTTCCATACTAGAATTTCTGGTTGTTGGAGCAAACCGGATGGCCCTTGATATTCCACCTTAACAAGAACAGGTTAAATATCTGCTTACATAAGTCGCAATATCAGCTTTCATATTTGGCCACCAGTATAGGGTCTTCAAATCCAGATACATCTTATCCGAACCCGGATGAATAGAATATCACGACTTATGAGCTTTATCCATTACCAGCTCTCGTAATTATCCATATGAAGGAACCAATATTCGCTCCATGAAGTAATGAATTTGTCAGGTTTGACCTCATTGTTTTTCCATACCCCGCATGGATTCTGCCTTCAGGTTTTCTTCTTTCAAAGCCTCAAGTTGAGCATTCCGGATCTGATCAAGTAATCCGATGTGGATGGTAAGCTGTAATGCTTGAACTCGTTTTGGTTTAGGTGTTTCCTTTCGACTTAGGGCGTCGGCTACTACGTTACCCTTACCCGGATGATATTTGATTGCACAGTCGTAGTCGTTCAACAACTCGACCCAACGACGTTGTCTCATGTTCAGCTCCTTCTGTTCGAAGATGTGCTGGAGACTCTTGTGATCGGTGTAAATGGTGCACTTGGTATCATACAAGTAACATCTCCATATATTGAGTGCAAACACAACGGCTCCCAACTCTAAGTCGTGTGTTGTGTATTTTTTCTCGTGAAGTTTTAATTGGCGGGAAGCATAAGAAATCTCTTTCTCGCGTTGCATTAGCACACAACCGAGACCTTAAATAGAAGCATCACAATAAACTACAAAATCGTTTGTTCCTTCAGGTAGGGTAGAATCGGTGACGTACAGAGTTTCTGCTTCGAAACCTGAAATGCGGATTCTTGTTTGTCACCCCAATTGTATGTGGTGCCTTTATGAGTTAACATGACGAGAGGTTGAGAAGTCTTTGAAAACCTTTGATGAATCGTCGATAATAGCCAGCCAACCCAAGAAACTGTCATACCTCAGCCGGAGTCTTAAGCGTAGCCCAGTTCTTGATGGCTTCTATTTTTGCCGGGTCAATATGTATTCAATTCTTGTTGACCACATGACCTAAGAATTGAACTTCTCGTATCTAGATGTCACACTTTGAAAATTTAGCATACAATTGTTCTCGCTTCAGCAGCTCCAAAATCAGTCTAAGGTGTTCCTCGTGTTCTCCCTTATTATTTGAGTAAATAAGGATGTCATCAATGAAGACAATAACAAACTTGTCCAAATAGGGTTTGCACACTCGGTTCATGAGGTCCATGAAAACCACTGGTGCATTGGTCAACCCAAATGGCATAACCAAAAACTCGTAGTGGCCATACCTAGTTCTGGACGCAATCTTTGAAATGTCTTCATCTCGAACTCTCAATTGGTGGTATCCCGACCTCAAATCTATCTTGGAATAGAAACTCGACCCATAAAGCTAATCGAACAAATCATCGATGCGCGGAAGAGGATAATGATTCTTAACTGTCACTTTGTTCAATTCTCTATAATCAATACACATACGGAAGGTTCCATCTTTCTTCTTGACAAACAGGACTGGGGCTCCCCATGGTGATGAGCTAGATCTGATAAACCCTTTATCCAATAGTTCCTGCAATTGCTTAGACAACTCTTGCAATTCATTTGGAGCTAATCTGTATGGTGCTCTCGCAATAGGTGCGGCTCCAGGTACCAAATCAATCTAGAACTCGACTTAGTGATGCGGTGGGAGACCAGGTAGGTATTCAGGGTAAACCTCAGGATAATCACGTACAACAGGGATATCTTCAATCTTCTTTTCCTCAGTTCTTTCTCATTGACCATAGCAAAGAAAGTTGTATGACCCTTACGTAAGCACTTCGAGCTTTCATGTAGGAGATGACTCCTGAGACTGTACCACTCTTTTCGCCCTAAACTGACAAAACTTCACCACTAGAAAGTGGTACATGAACGATTTTCTCACCACAGATGATCTCAGCTTGATTTTTGGATAACCAATCCATACCAACAACTACATCGAAGCTACCAAGTGTGATAGGAATCAGATCTATATCTAACTCATGTCCAGATAATCCCAGTTTACATCCCTTAATGATGTGAGTTGCCTCAATTAGTTTCACATCTGCTAGTTCTACAGTGTAACTAGGTTCCATATCAACTAAGGTTACATCTGAAAGTTTAATGAACTTGGTGGAAACAAAACTCTTATCAGCCCCGGCATCAAATAGTATAGAAGCAAAACAACCATTCAGAGGAAACGTACCAGTAACCATATTCTGATCATTTCTTACCTCACCAGAACCAATCACAAAAGCACGACCTTTAGCGTTGTTTCTATTGTTACCTTTGTTTCCATTCTTCAGTTGTGGGCAATCCTTCCTGTAGTGGCCCTCCTTGCCACATTCATAACAACCCCTAGGTGTTTCTCCTGGTCGTTGCTGTTGAGGTTGTTGCTTAGTCCCACATTGGGTGATTATGACACCCTACATTGGCCATGGACAGGAGAGATCCCTGGTTCATAAGGAATGTCCTGCCTCTAATATCATCAACGTGTTTTGGGCGTATTGGCTGTGGATGAGAAAAGAACTCCACAATTAAGCGTGTTCAGGTGGCAGCAATCCAGGGATGGCTGACCTCCTTGGGAAGTTTTCACCCGGGTAACCAAAAGCAAATCTGTGAGCTCCTCGTGGGCAAAGCAGACAATATTGGTGGTATGAGGGGCCGGGTATTACAGAATGGTATCAGAGCCACTCCTGTACCGTTTGGGATATGGGACATACCTCACCGAGGATGGTGACTTCTCGGGCTCATCGAGGACGATGAGTCCAAGGGGGTGATTGTGACACCTATATAAATCCCACATTGGTCGTGGACAGGAGAGATTCCTGGTTCATAAGGAATGTCCTGCCTCTAATATCATCAACGCGGTTTGGGCATATTGGCTGTGGATGAGAGGAGAACTCCACAGCTAAGCGTGCTCAGGTGGCAGCAATCCAGGGATGGGTGATCTCCCTAGGAAGTTTTCACCCGTGCAACCAAAAGGAAATCCGTGAGCTCCTCGTGGGCAAAGCGGACAATATTGGTGGTATGAGGGGTCGGGTGTTACATGAGTACTTATAAATCTGATAGCCACCTTAATGAAACTGAACCCCTGGATTGTTCGGGCTATAGCGACCTTAAAGAAGCAACAAGGCCTCATGACAACATATAAATAACCCAACCCGTTACCAGGACTAACACTAAGCCAAACATTTACGTCCGGCATGCACTAGTAACAATGGGAGGTTATACAATCTTGACCTCTAGAAAAAGTGTACGACGTGGTAAGAAATTTTGGCTAAGGAAATTCAGAAAATAGAATATCAAACCAAGAAACCTTTTCTCCAACATCTGAAATGACACCTACAAATCAACCTGATAGTTCTGGAATAGAAGAAATGGGAACTGTAACACCCGGAGGGGGAAAGAATAAACGTAAATAAAAGAAGAAAATGTAATTTAACCTAAGAGGAGGGGTTAAAAGTGCCCAAAAGGATAAAACTTTGAAAAGTTGGTAAATAAAGCAACATGGTCGCCCATGTTGTCTGCTTACACCTTGCCATTCGGTTTTTAAGAGAGAAACAACAGAGAATTCAAGTTTTAGAGAGAGAAAGAAGAAGAATTCGAAGTTTAAGGTAAGATTATGTGTTTTAAGTTGTTTTTGGTCGATTTAGCTTCAGTTATATGCTCATATGTGTTATTGTATGTTCGGGTTGTGTGTTTTAGTGGGTTTTAGGTGTTAAAAATGTCTCAGAAGTTCAAGGGAAGGGTTCAAACTCGAAAGCAGCTAAGGTGAGTTCTAGAACCCCCTTTTTTAACATGTTTTTAACCAACTTTAGGGATGGAAATGCATGTGTTTATGTTTTTATAAAAATGAGTTTTCACCCGTATGTGTGTGTGAATGTGTATGTGGGTGGGTGTATGTTTTGGGGTGAAAATGAGGTTATGATTATGATTAAGAATGTGTTTTGTTGCTTAGAATGTAAATTGAGCTTAGAACGTGTTAAATTTGGAATTGGGACTGAAAATGAGTTGATTAGTAAAAGTTAGTTGCTCAAACGCCTAAACAGTGGCCCATGTGTCCAACGGTTTAGTTGACTAAGTGTTTCCAACCGCCCAGAAACCCCAAACTACTTAACAATACCCAACCACCCAAGTGTCCATACGTCTGTTAGGCCCAAACACCTGAATAGTGTACAAACGTCTGGAAAATGCCCCTGAATGACTAAGTGTTAGGCCCAAACGCCTGAATAGTGCCCATGCGCCTAAATAGGACCATGCGTCTAAGTGAAAACTAACCAAGTGTAGGTCCAGACGTCTGCATAGTAGCAAAACGCCTGAATAGGGAAAAAACACCCAAATAGTGCCCATGCGCCGAGACACTTAGAATATTTTCTGAATTTCGGGAAAAAGTTTAAGTGAAATGGGTAAATATTTTCAAAAGAAACCTAAACTTAAACTGAGAATGGGACAAAGGGAAGGGATGACAGTCCGAGTAGCTACGTGCCATCAGGTATTTTCTTTAATGTTAACCAGTATTATGTGCGCATGTTATTTGATCTGTTTGCCCTTAGTAGATTTAGATACTGATGTAGTCAGGATAGGAAATGCTTGGGGTATGAAGAGTAAAGTAAGTGGCTAATCACAACTGGCCACTGTAATTAGGGACTTACTATACTTGACATAAACTGAGCTATTACCTTGAATGACCGTGTTAGTGTTTGAATCTTATAGCGATTAAGGATGGCTGGAGGTAGATCTTCTAAGGCTTCATGAGGCGGAGTACAGGGTGGACGTGGTGTTGAACCACGGGTCACAAGAGGGAGGCCCGGGGTTGAAAAGGTGACCCACGAGGAGCCTGAGTCCCCCCATCCGAAGGGTGGTGATGAGAGTGCTAACTTGAGAGCCTCGGTGAAGGAGTCCGTGGTGGAGGAGGTTCATCGGGTCATGCAGAAGATCTTGCCGTCTGTAGTGACCAAAGTGATTAAGGTTGTTAGAGAAGGAGAGAGGAGGGATAGGAACAGGTCCTCGGGAGGGGGAGAACAACCCGAGACTAAGACGGTTATCCCTACCGATGAAGAAGAGGAGGAAGAGGAGCCTGTGCTGGAGACAGCATGAGGCTGTAACTATG
>BJCN01055980.1:0-13113 GCA_018326445.1 Flaveria brownii | reverse complement strand
TGATTGACAATCCAATCAGTAAGAACGAACAACCCAATCGATCTAACAATTAAACAAATGTTAAGAAGGAGTTAGAATCGATCAGGAACGAACTATGAAGTTGGATAGACGAACTGGGACGCTCTAGATGGATAGGGTAGGATAGTAAGCCAAGTGTTTTATTTTTCCACGAATTATGTGGTATTTATAGGTTTTCAGTATCCATTCGTACGACTGAACAATGGTTCAGTCGTGCGACTGACTCATGCATCTGACTCATGCGTCTGACTCATACGCATGACTGAATGTTCAGCCGTGCGACTGGGTCAATCTTATGTCTCGGTCATACGATTGATCCAGTCTCCTGGTTCAGTCGTGCGACTGGTCCATAAGTATGGTTAATTCGTGCGTATGGTCCATAAGTATGGTCCATTAGCATGAATAACCATCCGACTAAGTTGAACACATTTTTGAATCATTATTGACTCAGAACTACGTACAACAACCTCAAACCTATATATAATGTTCATAAATATGAGTAATACCAATTACAATAAGAATATGATATAAACAAAGACAATTAAACATCAAAACGCATATCATATTTCATTAAGCATTTTCATTACATATGTGTATGAAATGAAAGACATTTACATTGAAGTACATAAACTAGGAACAATGTATCAACAAAGATTCATAAAATATATATGGAAATTTTCTTTTGAATATATACATACATGCATACGTAAATAATTATGCCTGCATGCATGTTTATGTAACTTATACTTAACTAAATATATAGATAAGATAAGGGCATTATTGTAATATATATAATGTCAACATATTTAAATGTTAATTTATCTAAGCTGAAATTTTAGGGTTCTCACACAATGGTAGAAGAAGTGAATAAGTTGAACACACTTCTTGATCCTACCTATGTGACTAACTTTGAAAGGAAGGCAGTCAAGTCATCAGTTTCATTCACTCCAACCCAAACTCAACGGTCTGAAGTTCATCTATCACATTATCCTGATCCCTACAGCATGACTGATAGGAAAATGAAGGATTATCTTTCTGAACAAGGTTATACAAGAACAAAACTAGGTAACATGAAAAATAATTCCCTCGGAGCTACAATCCTCAAGAAGATTAATGTCAAGAGAGAAAGCTTGAATAAATTAGAAAAAGATGTGGTGGGGATGAAACCCAGGACAAGAGTATCAACTCAAGACATCCAACTCACTACAAAAGACCATAATGTCTTGGCAGCCATGCTTCACAAGAATCCTAAGTGGTTTATTAGCTTCAAGAAGGGTCAACTTATTCAGAGATGATAAAGGATGTGTCTACTCTAGAAGGCAAAGTAGACATGAAGATCATTGCCTAGAAGTATGACAGTGACTAGAATATGTTCATGGTTAATATTATCTCAGGCTAGTTTAGTTCTTCATAGAGTACACTGCTCTGGTAAACTCCCGTCAAATCCATGACTTGAAAGAATTAGCTGAGCTTGAGTTGATAAATCATAAAGCAATATATAAAGGATATGAGTTTGAAGATATATTGAAGATGTTCAAGAAAACCAATAACTTCAAATCTATCAAAGCTATCTGCATAAGGAAAGACAAATCTTTTCAAAATCCTCTAGAGAGGAGAAAAATAGTAAAGTGACTAAAGAGTTGGTGCTTCCTGAGTTAAATGTAAAACCAACTGAATCTCTAAAAAGAAAGATGATGGCTGGTACTCACAAGACAAAACCAATATCTAATGTATTTTATGATGAAAAGACTTATGAGTTGGTTATTAAGAGGAAATAGGAAGGTAAAGAAGGATCAGAGATAAGGCTTTTTAGTGGATATGAGGTAAGATTGCTTTATGAATCCTATATCCACTACATCTTCATAAGACACTTAAGAGGAATAGATAACAAGCTTGGAGAAGTTGCTTTATGAATCCTATATGGACTATGATAGAATAAATAATAAGAAAGAACTAAGAAAGAAGAAGAAAGTCTTTCTCCAGTTGGGTAATATAGTGAAGCTTGAGGTAGATGCTGATGGTTCTTTATTGATTCATAGAGATGGGCTTTCCACAGTATCAGTGTGGCAACCCATATCTCTAAGGCATATGCCTGCTTAAGCTATTTATACTATTAGCCAGATAAAGATTCATGTTTGGAGTAGAGACAAGATGGCTGAGTCTTGAGACTTCTCCAACATGATCAAAGCAATTTTGGATCCATCATTGGCAGACCTAGTACCAGCTCTATCCACATCAGTCCAAGCACCAACAAAAGATCCAATAGAATCTTCACAACCTCCACCACCCATCAAACCCTTAAATTACATATGTTGTATAATCCTGAGGGGGAGTATTGTTGGACCCTGAAAGGATCATACATACCAATTCAAGAGGTGGTTAAAGGTAGTTCTGTTGGAAACTCACACAAAGTCCAAGAAGATATGCGGGTGAATAAATAGTAGAAGAAAAGACCAAGTGTCAACTATTCGTATTAGTTTATGCGGATGACCAACAGAACAAATGTTGACAAGTATTTGTTCATCTGCACTAACCAATGCAGGTGCTCAAAGACAAATAAGCTAGGTACTTGTTTATCCCCATGTGTCAATGCTGATTAACAAACTGGATGTTGAAGACAAATATAAGAAATGCTGATGAAGTCCAAGACATCAACATCAGTTAATACGGATGAACACATACAAATGCTTATTAGCTTTTTGTATTTAGACTAGTATTCTCATGTATAGTTGTCAGGGTAGTTTATTCATTTTGTACATGCTTTATATCAGCCTATAAATAGAATAGAATACCCTACTTTAGTATGTTTTCCGATTGTAATTTTCTCAGTGCTCAATTTTCAAGGTTTTAAAGTTTTCAAGTCATTGTATTAAAAACCTAGCACCCACTGTAACTTGTTTGCCACCAATCAACACACAAAGCATTTATAAGTATTATTTCAGCGTTTAATATTCTTTGATTCTGTATTTCCACTACTTAATCATTGAGTCAATCATCATATTCGATCCTAGTTGAAGTTACATCAACTAATAAATCCATTCTCGGACCCTGTCAGTGTTTATGTATGATGTAATTTGGACATGAAATCAACAACTGTTGGTTGTCAATTTCATGGAAATAGGTTAATCTCTTGGCAGTGCAAGAAGTAGCAGATTGTATCCACATCCCCTGTAGAGGCTGAATATGTGGTTGCTTCGAGTTATTGTTCTTAGATTATTTGGATTCAGCAACAAATTTTTGATTATGGACTTAACATCTATAGCACCAAGTGTGATAACACTGCAATGCTAAACATAGTGAAAATCCGATCCAACACTCAAAGACAAACCGTATCAATATCTGCATGCATTTTATGCAGGACAGTTTTGATCAAAGGCTTATTAATTTAGATTTAGTAAAGTCAGATGAAAACATTGCTAATTTGTTTACTAAGGTGTTTGATCATTACTGATTTGACTCTCTAGTTCAATCTCTAGGAATAATTAACTTTAGTTAATAATTATTCTTACACTCTCTCAAAATAATTTTTTTGGTCTTTTAGTTAAAATTGTTATTTTCTTTCTAGATAATCACAATTTTAGGGAGAGAAAATTTGATAATGTACTAAAAAAGAGTTTGTTATTTTTGCTCTTAGGGGGAGTAAAAAGTTTGAAGAAAAATTTCAAAAGGATTTTGTTCTAAAGGTTTAGAAACTTAAATTTTCAAGAGTATATAGGAAATAATAGTATATTTCTTGACTTTGATACATTACATTCTAAGGCTTAAAAGAAATTGACTTTGGATTATGTTTGATATGTTGATAGGCTTGACTTTCAATGATTAAAAGCAATATGATCTATGATGAATTAATAGTAAATTGTCTATAACTGAAGTGGGTTACTCGTCAAGATTTTATGGTAACACTGATTCCATATTAAAACAGACTGACAGTTATAGTCTAGTCATACGCAAACCCATTACTGTCTAATTTTGTGCTTCTCAGAAGATATATGTATATGTGAATATCAAGATGAACAGAATATTAAAAGCAAAGACATAAGGGAAAATAAACAAAAAGTAGCAAAAAGAAGCCAAAAAGGCCACATATGAATAAAAGATGCCAATGAGCATAATAATAAAAGATATGTCATAGACATACATACTATATGGTAAATATTTTTTCATTGAGAATATGTTCAGATACAGGAGGCAAAATCAAAAGATGGGGCACGTAAGCCCGAATTGGCATATAAGTCCTAACGTTTTGCGAGGGAAAAATATAAATCTGACTGGCAGTTAATAAGTCCTAAAACCTGTTAATATTATGAGTTCAGAAATATTTCTCACGCTAGTTATGCTCCAAATAGATATTATAATAGAGAAAAATAATCCTGAAAATGCTGATGAGTGGTAAAAGGTTTAAGTCAAATTAGGGTGACTTGAAATCTCAAAAGCGTCTTAAGACTAGATAAGGGTTTTACAAGAATTTTGATTGTGTTATCTACTAACTTCATACAAATTAACTAAAGCATTATAAACAGTTTAAAGTGGATATAACATATTTACGATCTATGTAATCAATCTTATATTATATAAAGTTGGACAATGTTAATGATTGATTTCATAGAAATATGATCCTATACTTGAAAAATTATTAAAAACATTCAAATTATAAGTTTATCAATATGTTTTTTGTTAAAATTCATGTTTGTTACCATATGTTTTTGTTCTTATTTTATAAAATTTTACAAAAATAAGAGTTTTTGGATATTCTAAACACTTAATTAAATACGTTTTTACTCATAACAAATCAAATAGTTCAACAAAATAAATAAAATTGAAAATTTGAAAAATTGGAAAATCACAGGCTGAACTTCTCACACGCCAAAAGTTCAACAGATGCGAAAAGTTGAGTGCGACTAATGGAACTAGTCGCATGCGAAAAGGTCAAGGAATGCGAAAAGTTGACATGTGAGAATATTGACTTCTCGCGCGAGAAGTTAGTAAGTTATAAAAGGTACAATTGTACGAGAAGTACATCATTCGCAGGAAAACTTCGTGATTTTATTTCTTTCAAAATTCTTAGTGTTCAATTGATTTAGTTCTTTAATATTTGTGTTCATTGTGTCACAAAAGTGGTTGATAAGGTAGAGTTTTGTTCTTGAATGAGCTTATGCGTATTCGCTCCATAACTGAATATAAATGGACAAATGGACCAAAAATTGAACAAAACTAACCGTATAAAACCTTAATAATGACTGAATCGACTCTTATGAACATGTTTTAATAGTTGAAACAGTTTGAAATTGCTAAAATTGAAAAAGAATCAGACTTGTCACATGCGAAATGTTCTTAGAATATAAACAGTCGTGATAACTTTGGAATTTGAACTGAACCTACCACGTGAGAACTTTGACTTGCCACACAAACAATTGACTTATGGTCAAACTTGAATCATGCGATCATTTGAACTTGTCGTGTGAAATGTCAACCTTTTGCACGTGAGTACTTTAACACATGCGAAAAGTTAAAAAAATTCAATTCTAAATTTTTCTAAGTCTGAATTACTATGTTTAAATAACTAATTATTTATTGTCTATAATTACCTTTTAGATGGCTCGACAAATGGTTTTTAACAAAAACCATAATGTAGTAGCATTTCTAGGAGACGTTCCAGAAGACAAAGCTTTATTCAGATATATGATTGATGGACTTAAGTCTTCGATGATACATCATGCTCTATCAGCCAATCACACTATTTATACTAACATTATTGATAGTTCTAGCATACTGCTGCTAATGAGATACATGACCAACGTGAACCATGCATATCAGCCACAGTTAAGGGAAAGAGGATAGTGATAACTACTAAGGTCATTAATACTGCATTACTATTGGAAGATTAGCTAAATACGACCATAAAAATAGATGACGATGTTGCTAGAGATTGTTTGATCAGGATGGGATATCATCACCGATACCCCTCACTGGAGAAGAAATATTTACCTCCATTCTGGAAGTATCTATTTCATGTTGTGATACATTACTTAATAAAATTGAAGGCGGTAATGGATAGCTTAAGTGTAGTGTTCGGATCCCTGCTAGTATCACTCATTGATGATTTACCATACAACATATCCAAGGCCATGTTTTCGGATATGTAAAAGAACGTCATAGTTGTTATGGGAAAGAAGTTTATCATCTACCCCATATTTATTTAGATAATAGTGAATGATGCTCACCCTAAGCTAGCAGTGTCTGATTCATCTACCTATGTTGTTTTGGTGATGAAGAAAGATACATTCACATACGTGATAGGAACAAGGGGGAATGCCTAGGATGGTAGTCATTTTGCTAAGTTGGGAAGATTTGTGGAAGGTTATCAAGAAGGAGCTCAACAAAAAGAGTATACGGCTACTCAAACTGATATAATTAGTACATCTACTAGTTTTGGCCAAGAAGCTCTAGAAAGCTCATATGGGGTAAGTATGTCGGCTGGATATGAGGTAAGCACATGGTTTACAGACAGTGGGAGTGAGACTGATAGTGATTAGATAGGGAATGTTCCTTATGTGCTACAAGAACATACTAGAGTGCAATAAACTCCAACCAAACGCACTACTGAGGAACGCGATGCAGATTTTGTCCTAAAAGATTCCCTATCGACACAGAGGAGAAAGAAGAGGATGGCAAGGAAAATCTCTGATAGTCACATGGGAGGGGTAGAGGACGAGGTGTGTGATGTAAGCGTCAGACCCCGATGACCATTATGTCAACAATATTGATATTCCTGTGTATGAGACTCCGGTTACAGTTAGCGATGGTACTACATTAGAGAATCCAGTGATTGTTTTAGATTCAACAACTATAACATCATCATCTATGCATGTTGTTGTTGATGATGTATTGAGTACACCACCAAGGACTCAAGGGCATGATGATATGTTTGGTATTGTGGATTACTTTAACACTAGTCCAGAGCCATGACCACCACCAGAGACTGCATCGTATTCACTCACGAGGGTTACACTCAAGAATAGAGTTGTTGTATTAGAGAAAGAGATGATAGAGAAAACATAAGTGCTTGATGAGATGTATTCGAATATGTTAGAGATAGATAAAATAATAAAGAGTTTAGAGCATCAGCAACTGTTCATGTTCAGCTATATATAGATTATAGAGTAGAAAATTAGAGATTTAACATCCCGTGTACCTTTCTAATTTAGATAGTAGCGAACGACAAAAGTTGGAGAGTTTGTGGACAGCAAACTGCTGGTCCTGAATCTGCTGATGATCATACCACCTCTACAGAACATGTTGTTGATCCTGTTATGTCACAAAGGACAACATACACTGCTGATATTGATCAAGATCCATCTACGACTGTTTGCTAATTTGGCTACTGAGGATCAACCTGTAGCATTTACTAGAGAGGTGTTTGTGGAGCCTAAACATGATGTGCCAATCCTAAAACTAGTACATGATGATAATGACATAGATTTGGTTGATTATGGGTTTACTGATGAGGATGATATTGATGATGATGAAGAAGAAGATGATGGTGGTGTAATATTAAATATGATAAGGATGATAAGAAGGATGATGATGATAATGATGATCAGGGTGGTGATATGGGTGCCGCAACTGATGCTTCTAGATCATCAGGATCTGCCAATGTCTCCGGACCAAGTCCCAATGAAACAGTTGACTATACTCCGTTATATCCCGCTACTGAAGAAGCATATGAGAAAGAGTTTTATTCATTCTAGTAAGGACTTATTGTTAAGGAAACTAATGAAGATTTTGGACCTTTTGATGATTTAGAAAAGACAGTTGATTATACAGACATGTTTGGGAATAGTCTAAAGGACTTATTCTTAGATATTTTGATTGAAGGAGAGATTGTTGGCAAATGAAGTACACAAGAAATTACTGACATGACAACAGATTTAACTGGTCAAAGAGATGTATGTCAGGTAAAAAATCTTACAGTTGATCCTCCTTCTCTACCAACGTTTATACACATGCTGAGACATTCCAAACCTTTCACAAGGTATGGAAACTCAGAACTTATTCTTAGTTGGGCGTATGATGCTGAAAAGAAGATGTATGTGGATTAAGAGAAGAGTTGGAGCTATAGAGTATTATCATGAAGAGCATGATTTCCATACACTTAGAGCCTCAGATTATATGTAATGTGCCATGTACTGTTTATTAATACAAGTAATTATAGAAAGGGGAACCGAATAAACAACATGATTTGGAAATAGAGTAAGACCAACTTCAAGTATTTCAAAATTGCCAAATCTAAGGTCATTGAAGATGAGACACATATCAATCCTAACATTAATAAGCCAATGAAGATACGAGTGTTTAAGCATCAAATATATGCTAGGAATATCCCTATACATGCTAATGTGCCAGTTAATACCTTGTCAAAGCTCATGTGGTGGAGTTATGAGTAGAATACATGTCATGCTTTGATCCATTATATTAATAAAGACTACCGTATCATCGACCCTGTGTATATGCTTAAGTTTGGATGAGAAGATTTGATGAGGTTGCATGCTTTTCCAATTGTAGCTGATGAATCTATTAATCTTTTGGCAGCACAGTTTGGTTGGTTGATCATGAATGCTCTAAACAACAAGATGTATGCTTATGGGGGTAGTTACAAGGTGGATAACACGGACTTTTAAAGCATTGATTTACCCATCCTAGGGGGAGATTGTAGTGACTGAACCTAGAGGCTCGGGAAATCAATTCTAGATAAAAAAGATCAAGTCATGTGAGAAGTTCAAGTTGCCATGCTAGAAGTACGTATCATGCGAGAACTAATTTTTGTTTAGTATAAATAACTTGTTTCTATGTAATTAAGTAGGTTTTTGGAATTTCCCGATTCTTACACTTAGTTGTAATCATTCAAAATCAGAGAGCAATATAATTGAGAAGTTATTTACACTCATTCTTATCTTCTACTTTTCAATACCATGATGAGATTGATCTGAATTTATTATTGATCCTTACACATACTAATGATAATAATATATAACTCAGTCCAGAATGATTAATCCATCACTATCTTCTTCTACCACCTTCGAATCCTTTTCTAGTGCTTCCTCTGGTTCTTCCTTAAGTTCTTCCTTGGGTTCCTCCTTAAGTGTTAATTTCTCTTTCAACTCATGCATCCTTGCAGTACCCTACTATAGTTCATTTTACATGTCCACCAGTCTAGTATTAAGATTTGTGACCTAAGCCTCCAAGGCTCTAACCACATTAGATCACTCATTGTGGTGATCACCTAAATTCGGCCATACATCCTCGAGAGCCTCCAATTACATACTAGTTCATTTCCACCTGTTGTGTAATCCCGTGATTTCACTCGCTACACTACGTGTCTTGTTGTCATAAAAAGCCCAAAAGGCAAGAAAGGCCTATGGTAACGGACAGGGTTGATTAGTTAAGACTAGTGTGCATTTTGAATAAAGGTTAGTGTCAAGAGAGCATAGAGACCATTTGTTTTCCTTGCAACCCATCTTGACAATCATGATGGGATACCACCTAGGGTAAGAAATATCTCAGGCAATAAAAGGCTCTTCATGAGGACCTTTATTAGATGCCAAATCAGGAGTATTAAGGTTCTAAGATGATAGTTGAACATAAGAAACTGCGGGTTTCTTTCACAGTTCATGAGGTGCTACGGATGATGATGACATATTTGGAGTGCATGTAGTGCATAGGAAGATGAGAAGACAAAGTAGACGTATGTACGAGTAAGTAACTAGCTATATGTAGTTATAGTCTAGTATGAAATTCAACCTAGTTCAATATAACTAATGGGTCTAATACTAATATGTCACATCTTCAAAATCTACGCGTGGGGTTTAACCGTGAGGCGTATGAACAAACCAGGATCATTCTCATTAGTTACTCTAAACGACCTCTATATTAGTTTTTAAAACAAACATCAGAGTTTAAAAGATAAATGTTATGGAATTGTATATCAAAAAATGAAAAAACGACATGAGACCATGATGTGCTCCTAATGCACCTAAGATTAACATATGAAATAAACATACTAAAGTGTCAACACGGGTTTGGTGAGTTCATAAGTTTGTAAATAAGCAAAAACATTTGAGTTCTAGTAACATAAGAAAAGTGTAATGAAACAGATAGCGAGTGTATAACATAAGTATAAACAATAATGTTTCCGCAATCAATGTTGACAATATTTGTTTGTTTACCTTCGATCATTACTTACCAAGTCACGACATTATGTTTGTTGATTAGGGCAATGTTGAAACTGCTTGACCTCAAAAACTTATAGACGAGGTTTTTAAGCCTAGTAGTACTACCCAATATTTCCCACTACATAACCTTAATTAACAATACGATAGATTAAAGGCTTACAACAATAAAATTACACTACGTAACATTCAATATACAATATTATAAAATAAAGCATTTTAGGTAAGCTTTCTCCCCTGAAATAAGCAAGTAAAAATGGGGTAGTGAACTCATCTTAGGCGTATGCAAGACTATAATATCAAGCTACAAAGTGAAGCGACTCATATTAAGGTACCTAAAGCATGTGAGTACATAAGTATGCGAAGGAGGGATTGGTTTATTTAAGCCTAAGTGTCTAATCTATCCCATTGATTCATGTGTTTTAGAAATGTTGACCAAGTTTGACCCAGTTTGACCCGATGACCTGTTGTTGACACATTTAGTGAAATCCTTTTTGTTTATAGTTAACAAGTCTGACATTCAGTAATTTTGTTCAATACATTCAGGTATCACACGTAATGCATCCTAAACTCTAGCAAGTTACAATATTAGCAAAACCTACCATACAACACATAGGAATCCATAATATCATCCAAATTATACATTTCAAGTCATCAAATAACTATTTACTACAAGTTTCTACGTTTGATAACTACCTATGCTACTATTATGCATCCTAGATACATATAGGGTTTGGACCACTCATCACATGCCATGTGAAGTAAACTTGCAACTTCACATACTAAACCCTGCCAATCCTACTAAGTAGGGGCCTTAGATCCGCATGTGTGTATGGTATTTGTAATGACATTATATCATTATAAGTATAACATTGAACTCAATAGAATTTCCACTTTTGATATATAAATCATATACTCACATATACAAGGTTAAATCATGTAAACCTATTAACCAATTTTAATCAAGTCAAGATAAGACTATATGATCATCAACATGCATAAGAATTCAATCATCCTATTCTCACAAGTTCATTAAATTCAAGTTTCCTTCAACATGACTAACTTATGTATCTAACAAATTTAGAATAGCATACACGTATCATCAACATGCATAAGAATTCAATCATCCTATCCTTCCATGCATGAATAATTTATTATAGAATTCAATCATCCTATCCTTCCATGCACAATCTACAAAATACATCATTCATGAGATAATACATCATTCATGTGACCCATCTAACCTATAACCATTATTGTAGCATAACAAATATCACTAGATGTCAAAATCCAAAGTTTTTGGAAATTAAAGTTTCCTCTTATAGTAAGTCATGAACTACACCACCAAATTACAAATTCTTGGCACAATACACCAAAGGTTCTCGAGAAACAATTTGATAATTTCTCATCTATCGGAAATGAATGTTTGGACGATATTATAGATAGATTTTATCATCTGATAATGAGCTGCACATACATAGGGTTACTACATCCATGGAAGATAAAGTTGTAGCCTTTGCTGATGTGCTGCCAGATAAATGGGATCATTTCGTTTCAAATTTGAGACAAAATGATACTTTTACTACTCTAGACATCAAGGAATTTTTCTTGAAATTGAGGGAGGAGGAACTAAGGCTTAAATACAAGTCAAAGAAGGTATCATAGTCTCAAAATTTATCACTGTATAATGTTGTTCCCACTCCGATTTATTCAGGTGCACCCATTCTGACAGCTTTTGTATCTAACACCTCTGGGCATTCCTAGAGTAGGTAATCTGGAAGTGAACTGTCTGGATCATCAGGATTTCAATGTAACTCCTCTTACTCAAATCATACCAAGCTAAAGACTGAGAACTTTGGAAATGTTACAGTTGAAGTTGCCAAGGAACATATGGATCTTCTTGCTATAGTAGTGCATTCATATAATGGGTTGGTTGCTGGAAAGATAGGAAACTGTTATCTTGCTGATGAATACTATAAGCAGGTTGATGAGGTAGAATTAGAGAGAATGGATTTAATATGGGCCTTGGCTAGTACTATTAGAAGAGCAAAGAAATTCATGAAGAAGACTGGACAAAATCTGATTGCTACCAAAGACACAACGTTTGGTTTGGCCAAAACCAAAGTCACATGTTTTAACTATGGAGAAAATGGTCATTTCAAAAGATAGAGTGTTAAGACAGAAAATGGTAATCCTTTCACTTCAAACAATAAATAGGACAAGGAAAAGAAAGAGACTTCAACAAGCCAAGGATACAAAGCTATGGTAGCTCAAGGAGATGAAGGACAGGACTGGACTTTCAGGTTTATCCCTGATGGTAAAGCTAATGTGGCTCTGGTAGATGATATCGATGATGATTCTGCAAGCAAAAGTGAAAACTTGGTTGACAGTTCAAACTCAGACTTAGAGGAAGTTATGGACGTAGTGGAACACTTAGTGGAAAATGAATGGTCTGCTGCTAGCACAAAGTCTACAAATAACGAGAAGTCTCACTCTACTCTAATGACTGACCTCTCCGGCACGTCACAGGTAAATACCAACGATGAAATGTTTGATAATCATGACTGTGAAGAATGTAATAAGTTCTGTGATAGCGAAGATTTAAAATTTGTTAAGTTGTTAGATCATAATGATAGTTTAGTAAATGACTTAAAACTTTGCACAGAAGCTAACCGAGTGTTAAAATAAAATGAAAGTTGTTTCAAATAAAAGATTGATATGTTAGGAAAGTAGTTTAGGGAAACTGAAGTTGTTGCCTTTAATCAAGCTAATAGCATTAAGTTCTATCTAACTACTATAGAGGAAAGAAAGAAAGAAAAGGCCATTCTTCAAGTTGAAATTGAATCTTTAAATCAAAAACTGCACAGTC